>MPGH01000181.1:109318-230819 GCA_001937105.1 Colletotrichum chlorophyti
GCAGCGAGATTACGCACGCCTCACCCCGGGTTCCCCATATCCCGCCAAGTCTTCTCAATTTCTTTTGTGTTCAGCTGACCAACAACATGTCACTCCCAGACTCTCCCGTAGCACAGGTATAGGGTTTGGAAACAACCTCATTAGAACCCCGCCGCGTTCCAAGGAGCGAGGTGGGAGAAGAGTGCCTCGCATCTTAGACCTCTGGCCATTCTGCATTGCATCTCAGACATGCCGCTTACACAGGCGAAGAAGCCACCAACAACATTTTCATGTCGTCCAGCTTGTTCGCGAAGTGCAATAACATACCGCAGACATTTCAGAAAGCCGACGAGCCAAGGAGCTAATCAGCTACTGTGGCCGTGGCGGCTGCATTTTAAGAGAGCCTGCTGGTTTGAGACATTAGCCACGCTAATAGGTGCTAGGAAGAGACGGAGCTATAGACTACCGATCGGCCCCAATTGTGTCGACCCTCTTTTGTCCTGGCCAGATCCTATCTAGCAGGAGTGCTTTCGTCGCAACAGAAACTATTTTGGATGAGGCTGACGGTTATCTAGTTTAGACAATCTACTATAGAGACACGGCGCGTCAATTGGCCTTTCGCACTCACCTAGGAGCGGCAAGACTTCAAGCTCCAAAAAGGTCTAGAAACGTTCTTCTGGAGAGGCTTTAGAAGCTGTGAGCGGCAGAAAACCCTACACCTCATCATTTACATCATAGCGTACCCGGTTCCCCGCCCAGCCCGTCAGTATAAGAACATGTTCCTTGGCTGGATTGGGGTTACCCCGAGGACCGATCGACACGCCGCCCATTTGCCACTTGGTTGTTGTATTGCTTGCCCCAAGGATTCCGCCGTTGCTGCCGTTCTCCGGGTAGGTTTAACTTGTACAATGTAATCTCTACCTCTCGTGGAGGAGTTTGGAAGAGCAAGGTAGGCTGGGGATTGCATGAATCGACACGGGTCTATCTTGGACCTCTTAAGGATGCATAAGAAACCCAGGGTCCGTTTTGCCAAGTGGGGAAAAGGAACTTGGCCTCTGCGGATTGCTTCGTGAGGTGAGCCACGACTATGACGCAAAAGCAACTTTTGATCGACGACATATAAAAGCTTGGACAACGTTTCAGTGCAGCAGGATGAGGGAGTCGGACGGTAGCAAATTATTGAATTCCCGTCCTGATGGAACCGCGCCCAGTTGGTTCTGGCTGTCATGACGGCGTCTTAGTCGGTTGCAAAAGCCGTCCTCTCGAACTAGAACCCAGGAGCAAGCCCTGAACTTGTTGACACAGAGCTTCTTTTCGATAGTAAAACATACACAATAGCAGCAGCCGGTGCAGGAGAAACATGGGACAAAGCAATATCTTAAAGGTCAGAAGCCTCCACAGCCTCCTCGATACCAACTTGAAGGCATGAGTAGTCCGCGAAAGATTGAAAACGATGGAATACGTTGACTAAGGAGAGGAGAGTGATACTGAATGGAACAGCTGCGCTTCTAGAATATCGTTCCACGCGGACAGGCCAGCCATAGAGTTCGTGTCAGCAAGCAATACCCCGGGTATCGTCCTCGTCGCCTAACTCTCCGAAGCCCGCATAATAACGCCTCCCGGGGCCCCGGCATAGTTCCCGTCCTCGAGCTGCGACATGAGCTTTCCACCAGTGGATATCCTTATCTACATCGTGCTGATCTCCGTGTGTACGACGCTACGTAGTGATAGAAAAGGCAACTCAACTCAAGCTTTTCTTTTTTAGCACAGCAGACAGGCGAGGTGGACCCGCCTGTTATTTCATCCCGTCTCGACTTAACGAACTAGCTAGGTGTAGCCGGAGCCATTGTCACCATGGGCCTCTATCTAATGCTGTAAAGCAATTGTTTATCGGCACCGTGTGCCCTCGGCCGCGGCCAACTCATTATCTACAACTGGTCACCAAGGCAGAGGCAAGTTTGTCGCCATCTGTTGAGGGGGTCTGTTTCACTGACGTATTCCTACCTTGAACACGGGCACGCTAGGAGCTGAGTGATGTCAGGTATGTACCGTTTGCCGACGGTAGGGTGGATACCCAGACGGGTTTGCCGGAAGGTACGCTAGCGTTACAGCAGCAAGTTCCTGGCGGACAGAACGGCGGACGGAGGAGCCGCCACCCACCTTGCATGCGAGCTGCAAGCTGTCCCCTGCACTACTCCTCCTCGCTAGCGCCCCGTCCCATGTCAGACCCGCTTCATAGGTTCCCAGCTCTTGGAGTCCCGGACCAGTCTACACCACACCGAGGCGGGGTGGGGTGGGCACCTTCGCCCATTGTCACTGAGCAGATTGCCAGATTGGAGATTTCCATTTGGCCAGATGGAGACTTGAGCCAAGGCCAACGAGGATGGATGTCCCGATTCCTAACACGCGGTGGAAAGATTCGTTGAAATTAGAAACTGGCCATACCCGGGCTGGATGGGGCCCCTTTCAGTCGCATTGCTCCTGCCAATATACAACCTTTTCTACTGCATTACCTTGCCGTACCACTTGCCTGACCTCCTCCCAAATGATGCATCCGGGGTTGTTCCGCCATTCACCACCACCATCCTCCAATTCCCACGCAACGGGTCTCCGTACAGGTTTTCATGTTCGCCCATGGTGTATGCCGCATGCAGGTTGTTGCCCCCAAAATTCCCAAGCAAAACAGTCCGGTCCACCCCTGTAGCAACAGCCGCATCAGATTCGAAATGGGTGTGTGTCGAGATGCTCGTCTTGAATTTGCCCATCCTCACTCATCCCATCCCATCCATCCCATGCCTGCATCCCGACAGGCCGAAACAATCCCATTCTACGACCGCACCAACCGCTCTATTCCAATACGACAGGAAAATTTTCTTAGGTGAGCTATCTTTTTTTTTTCTCTCAACCTCGTCTGTAAAACTGGGCTCTGAAGGTGCAGAACGGTTCCGCAATCGCTGCACGCCACGCCGCCCAGATTCTCCACGTCCATCACTTGCAAGACTAGGAAGGTACGGTACGGTACGGAGACGGAGAGAGGGAGATCCTTCCTTTTAGCTCAGAATAGCGTCCATCTAAGGTGAACTACCCTAGGTACTCAGGTAAAACAGGGTTGATAGTGCACTACGGTGCCTTCTTGGTCTCGAGGCGAGACAGGGAAGAAAAGGAGGCAAGGCCGTGTCTGAACGTCCATACCTTATCCACCACGTTACCTTACCTCCTTCCTTCTTCAATATCGGTCTTGGTTGTACCTGCCTTGAGTAACCTGCAGCTGTCTGCCCTACCGTAACTGACCTCACCACCTTACTTTCCTTGGGGAAGCTTCCACTGTACCGTCTCGACCGTCAACCGGCGTCAGTCCCTTCCTTTTCTCACCCTCAGCTTACACGGGCCACGCCTTGCCTTTTCCTCACACCCCTCCGACCTATATCAACTTGAATGCGCACCTTCTCGCACCTGGTCGGCCATCTTTCTCCTACCCACACACATTCCATTTCCTCCTCCCCCAAGCTTGACTTGATCTGCTTCTCACTGGCAAATCCCCAATCCTCCGCGTCTTCCCCAACTCCTCATCAGTCCTTTTTTTTTTATCGTCTACAAACGGTATCCTCTTGCAATTATCATTTGTTTTCACTTGCCCCCAACAAATCCCCCAAAAAACCACCCTACCTTGTATCATCCTGACCGACCGACGAAACAAAAATGGCCGCCGCTCGCTCTGCCTTCCGTCTCGCTACCACACGCTTCACTCCTCGCGTCGCCATCCGCAGCCAGGCTGCTCGTCCCTTCTCCATCTCGGCTCGCGTCTTCAAGAGCGATGTAGTTAGTGAGAAGGAGATTCCCGTCTCCGTTTACGCTCCCGATGCCAAGGGCACTGGTCAGTCGGACCACTTCTCGATTCCCGTCCGCGAGCATGACTCTCGCCCTCCCACCGAGTCGCCCATCCCGGGTCCCGAGAACGATGATGTCGTCCCTCTTACTCGCAAGACCTACGACTCCATGCCTCCCATGATGCAGAAGCTGTCCGTCATGGGCAAGACCATCATTGTCACCGGGTAAGTTATCTTTTTTTTGTTGGCCTCTTGCTCACTACGTCTTTAGCCTCCAATTGGTTTCTCGACGACAAACAGAAACTCAATTGGATTAAAAAAAAAAAAGACATTTTTGCTGACTTTGTTTCCTAACAGTGGTGCTCGTGGTCTTGGCAACTACATGGCTCGCGCCTGCGCTGAGGCCGGTGCCAAGGCCCTGGTCATCTTCGATGCTAATCAGGAGCTGGGAGATGAGGCCGCTGCAGAGCTGCACCAGAAGACTGGTTTGCCCGTCACCTTCTTTAAGGTGGATGTCCGTGACGGTGCTGCCATTAACGCTGCAGTTGACTCTGTGGTTGAGCTCTACGGTGCTCCTGATGTCCTTGTCAACTCCGCTGGTATCGCTGAGTACGTCATATGCCCCATAACGTGGTGTGCACAACAATGCACAACATCACATTTTCCCCTTTCGCTTAGCGCGACCCACTAACATACGTCTTTGAACAGCTCCAACATCAAGGCCGAGACCTACGACCCCGCTATGTTCCGTCGTCTGATTGACATCAACCTCACTGGTTCTTTCCTCATGTCCCAGGCTGTCGGCCGTGCGATGATGAAGGCCGGCAAGCCTGGTTCCATCATTCTCGTCGCCTCCATGTCTGGAAGCATCGTGAACTACCCTCAGGAGCAGTCCTGCTACAATGCCTCCAAGGCTGGTGTTATTCAGTTCGGCAAGTCGCTTGCCGCTGAGTGGGCCAAGTACAACATCCGCGTCAACTGCATTTCTCCTGGTTACATGGACACTGCTCTCAACCGCGTCCCTGCTCTTGACGCCCAGAAGAAGATCTGGAAGTCCCTTACCCCCCAGGACCGTCTCGGCAACGTCGACGACCTCAACGGTCTCTGCGTCTTCCTCGCCAGTGACGCTTCCAGCTTCATGACCGGCTCCAATGTCATTATCGACGGTGGTTACACTTGCTACTAAGCCTGTGTGTTGAGACGTCTTTTCACAAGTGCTGATTTGTGGGAATGAACTGTACGAGTCTGGCGAGTTATGAGCTTCCAGTCTACTTCTACATCGTCACTGGCAGTTTGGCAGTTTCGAGGGGGGCATTGCTGAGTCCGCTTTTCCGGTATGGTTCGCTTTGGGGCAAACTTTGGTACCCGTGGACCAGCATCAGCGCTCCGACATGGTCGCGCCCTTCCGCGACTTCGTGCCGATTTCCTATTGTCATTGATCTTCTTTTCCCTTCCGGTCGACTCAACGACAAATCCAGGACTATACCCTCCCAAGCGTCCAAGGGTTCAAGGGTTTCACAGTACCTAATTATCAATCACCTCGGCTTTTATTATCATGTGTTCTCGAGCAGGCAAGGCAGTTTCAGGAGTCTGCAGAGAAAAGGGGAGATGGACAGCAATGCTTTCTTTTTCAGGCTATGACCTTGTGGTGGCCTTGGGAACAGACCAAAATAAGACTGGGTAGAGGATAGAGTCAGAGACATTGACTTGGATTCTGGGATTCCCGGAATGCAGGATGGGCAGACATCGCAGATAGAACTCAAAAGACACATCTTTCGCGTTACCTATTTCAATCACTGCGTTGGTCCAGTTGTGACGTGACATGAACGTTACACCGCCTTTGAGGACCGTGGAATGTGGTTCTCATGCATAGTAATTTGAAATAGTGAGACAGTAAAGTTTCCTGGGGCCTCATGACATCCGAGTTGTTTTTGGCAGCAGTGAAACCTCACGCCCGGCCAGGCTTAATGGCTATGTTTGCCCATCGACTATGGTTTGGAAGCTGGAGTGTATCCCACCTGCGTACTTCTGGCCCGAGCCTCCCTTCCCAAGTTCCGGATTGGCATCTCCTATCCCGACGCCGCTCCAGGAGTCCCAGTCTTCTGCCATCCTCGGGTACCGTTCCCAGTCGGACACGACTCCGGCAGAGACTTTGATTGGCTCACGGCCAGCGGATAACTTGGGTGACGGCGGTTCGTGGGCCCCTCGCGCCTCCCTTTTGCCTCGCCTGGGCTTACATCGTCAGCTATGGGGCTTACCGAGAACCACAGCGTCTATCCTAGGTAAGGTGCGCGAACCGCAAGCGCGGGACGGGGACGTCAGGGTCCGTTTACTTGATTGGCTCGTCGGCCCGTTTTGGTCTACTTCTACGGTAGCTAAGTAGAAAGGAAGATGCGTTGCTGGCACAAGTTCGCGGCAAGTCAGGAGCACTACAAAGACCCCCCCAACCTTCCCCGCGCAAGTGCTCGTCATTCACCAATGGCCCTCTCGGTGCAACTGTCGACGTCGGTCCCATGCAAAGAGAAAAAAAAATTCATGACAAAAAAGTACAATGGTCATCCAGCTTGCTAATCCCACAATTGTAAAAAGCTCCGATGGCCATCCCCCTCAACGCCTGGGTATTTGCCATCCCCGAAAAAAAGCACAGATTATCTCCGTCTCTCACTTCCCTCGCATCTTCCGATTGAGTCCCGTCGTCCACCATGTTTTCTCCGCTGAGTGGAGGTCGACTCCAGGTCGCTCGAAGCATCAATGACGAACGTCATACCACCTGACCACCTGACGTAGATTATTCCTCCAAGTGTACATACGTGCCTTAGATGTCCCTCTCTGACTCGGCGAGATGGATAAGCGATACGATATGGGGCGCCTGTAATGCATGTGTGTTAGCCTGAATTGCAAAGAGTTGACAAGTAAAGCGAGACATACCAAAGCCCGGTTCTCGCTCATGATTTCATAAAGACGGGGAAGCATCGTTCGGAACAAGCGTTCGTTCCAGCCACCAGCCTCACCTCCAAGTTCGTGGAACTTGAGCAAGTCTTCTTGCGCGGATGTCTTCACCACATTGCGGGCGATGTTTCGAAGAATTAACACCGCACTGAGAGGGATGCCGGCAGCCTGCGGCGGGGCTGCAGGGTTCTGCTCATCAGGCGCTGTGGCGGTCTCTTCGTACTGGAACACGATTCTGTCTCCAGGCTGAGATCCATCTTGGGCCTTCTTCTCGTTAATCGCAATGCCGTTGAAGATCTGGCAGCAGTGGGTTTGAAGATGATGACCCATTTCGGCAAGCTTGATCTTGGACGGCTTTGAGAACTTGGTGCAGTCAGCCCATTGGCATCTGACCAGCTCCTCCTTGTTATCAAAGCCGCCTTTGTCGTTACGCGGCCACTTGAGGTGAGCAGAGACAACGTGATTCCACATAGTCTGCTTTGTGCCAAAGAAATGTCCACACTTCTCATTTGGTCGCCCGGATGCAGAGTCCCATAAACATCGAAGAAATACCTGTCCATCAATGCCTACTGGTCGTGCTCTGCATCGTATGCCATGGATAATGAACTTTTGTTGAATCTCTCCAGGGCCGCCCGTGCCTTGCAACACCTCAGCCTTGGATCCCTTGTAGACGGAGCAACTGTTCCTAATGAAATCGGCCGGGGTGATGAGCTGCTGACCGATTGCTTGTAGAGCTGCCTTGAATGCGTTCTGGTAGCCCTGCCAAGCTGCGATCTGCGTGACGAAGGAGTCCTTATCCTCTTCAAAGAAACACTTGACCCATTGATTACACCGCTCAGGCTCTTCCAATTTCAATAGATCCTGTAACAGGTCCTCGGGCATGGCAGCGGGTTCATCATGTACCATTGGCTTCATCATAGGCTTCAAAAACACCTCGTGCTGGTATCGTTTGGCGTTGTGGGAAAGAAGCCGGACTAGATGCTGGACCAGATGCTCGCAGTTGAGTGACTTGACAAGATTGTCAACGTTCTTGACCACTGCAGTGTACTGGTAGAGAAAGTCAAGGCAGGCATCCATTAGCTCGTCATCGTTCAGGAGCATCAGCTCGCTAATCTTGGTCAATACGGCTGAAGGGACCTTGTCCAATTTGTTAGGGGCCTCGAGGTTCATGGAAATGCGCCCTAGCGCGCGGAGAGCTGTTAGAATGACACCTCGATCATCGGAATCCCGCACTTGTCGCATGAGGACCTGGTACAAGGGGTCTCTAGAGCTAATCTCCATGTACGGCGTCAGAGCTTCAGCAATATCGAGCATTGCATGCTTCAGCTCAACCACCCACTCATGTTTGGGTAGGCTCAAGACGATACAAATGAGATCTTTGATGGGGAGGAACTCGGCCAAGTGCGCGGCGTTTTCGCGGAGGAGAGACATGTTCCTCAGCGTCAGTGCAGCCTCGTTGATGAGGACCATCTGGTCGGCAAGTTCGGCAGGCACAATGAGTTCATTAAGTTCCTTTTGCTCGAGACTGTCGATACGGTCCAGGATGTCGTCAGTTCCTTCATTGCCATCAAGTGTGTCGAGGTTATCAGCGGCGAGGTGTGAGATCCAGGAAATCTTCCACTTGACATCGTAGAAGAGGCTGCCAATCTCCAGCACCTTTTCGACAAGAGCTTCGCTAAGGCCAGGGAAGCCCTCGAACTTGAACTTATCGTGGCGTTCGAAAGATATCTTGACTAAGTGGTATAGAGCAAATTGCTGCTCATCGAAGATGCTAGAGCGCAAGGCCATGAGGCAACGGATGTAGATATTCGGCCCCTCAAATCCAACTGGAGAGAATCAGTAAGCTGTCTGGTACAATTCGGCATAACGACCTTACCTCCTGGGTGAGGCCCAGTGCGACGCGGAGGCTCTAGAAGAGAACGTGCGATCTGTCGGCGTCGAGTGAACTCGGCCGGGTTGTTGCTTGGCGTCTCCACAGGGCGCATGGGAAGAGGCTGGTGCTGTTGATGCTGAAGCGATCGCGGAAGATACGCTTCGACGGCTGCCGATGTGTTCTCGCTGTTGGTAGGATTGAAGCTGCCGCTGGGGCCTCGGGGAGGGGCCCTAGGTTGTTGAGGCAAAGGAACTGGAGTGTGTTGGACAGGCTGAGAGGGAGTTGAATGGTAGGGACCGGCTTGAGTCGCGGCGGAAGGCGTATTGACATGGCTCGGCTGTTGACCAGAAGCGTTGCGAGTAGGCCTGGAAGGACCGGTATCAGGCTGGAAGATGACCCTCTGAGGCGGGGCTTCACGCAGGCCTCGCGATGCTCGAACACTGGAGGAAGGCGGAGCGTCCGGGGTTGGACGTTCTCGAGTAGGTGTACCATCGTCGCCAGAAGCTGCGGCAGAGTCACCGACCGCGCCGCTTTCGCGCTTGATGCCTCGGAAGTTTTCTCTGGTACGCGTCAAGAGACCTCCGCCCTTGGCTGAGACATCCTCCAAGATGTCCTTCGGTGGAGGTTCCTTCCCGTGATGAAACTTGATCTCGAAGGCCGCGAGATTCTTATAATACTTTTCCTTGAGAGAAAAGGCCGTAGAGGCAACGTTGGACGAGTGGATTCCAAGCTGCTCAGCCATCCGGCGCCATGCCAGCTTTTCGTCGGAGACTTTGTCGTAGCCACCGCTTGCAACAACGTGATTGTAAGTCTTGTATAGATCGAGGTGTACCGGTCCAACCTTGGGCTCTGCCTCAAGAGTAGTACCTCGCTCTTGGTGGTAGTTTTTTAGCTTGTTCATAAACTCCTCGTATTCGGGGGTTCGGTCGATCGCATGAAGTTCGACCTCGGCTTCTTTTGAAGGAGCCATTTCGTATCAATGCGTCACCCACTGCATTGGTTGTCAGCACGCATTAAATGGAACTTGAGGTACCATCCAGGAAAAGGCTCGACTAACCAGTGGTGAGGAGCCTTTATGTAGATTACTCCGGCGGCCGCAGTCCGTCAGAAAAGGACCCAGGGCGATCTTCAAGTGCCTCGAAAAGACGATAGTGTCGGAATAGGGCTCGCGTCGGTGTTTGGTGATCGAATTCCGTTGATTGAGAGAAATGCGCTCAGTTGCCGGTTGCGAAAGTCGGTAAGAGAGCAACTCTCTGTGGAGTTGTGTGAGTGCTCTGTCGCGGCCCTTTGCGATCGGTAGGTGATGCGCCGGAGTCAACCGACCAACCGTGTTTTGCGTCGCGCGACGTTGAAAATTCCCCTGTCCTTAGCATGTCTTATCACCACGTGACTGACAGCTCTTATCGGAGGTGCTCGATGGCCAGGCGATGCTACTATCCCTTGTTCGCCTAGGGTGCATCTAGGCTGCACCTTGCCCCACAAATTGTTCCGATGCATGGAGTAGGTCCCCTGCCCAACCAACATCGTCACTTCCGCCAGATGCCCACCCATCTCATCTTCAATCATCCGCAGATATAAGCAGGCGTTGTTGTTTGTTTAAATCCAATCTGCGTTACCCCACAGCTCAACCGAAAGCTCTCGATATACGATTTCGAGTGGCGAGCCCTTTGCTACGCTTACCCCCTCTCCGTCACTGATCATAGTGCCGGGCCGAACACCTCACGAGTCTGGTGGGCGAACTAGATGGTGCTTTCTAGATTTGGCCTACGTCAGTTTTCTTTGCCGTAATCGTACAAAACTTGGCTCGAGTCATATGCCTTTCGACAACTACACTCGTCAAGATGCCGCCCAAGCTCCAGGCTTGGGAATTCCCAGTTGAGCGGGTTGAGATTCAGCACCAAAGTTCCCGTGACAATAGTTGCGTCAGCCAATCGATCCTGAACAATGCCATCCTCACATACAAGCAAGAAAGGTTACTTTTTAACAGTGTGTACCTAAACAAAAGTATGTCACAGGAGCCAAACCACACGCTCATCGTTCCAATGCAGAAAGGTCCCGCTGTAAGCCAATCCATCCCACGCCATCTGTCCTTCACTTACAAAAAAGCTCAAAATGAGCCTCGGCAGCTTTGATGGAAGTATCAGACCCGATTTCATGTATAAATTTGCCTGCCCAGAGAAAAGTAGGTACCTCTACATCAAAATCCACCTCCCCAATGTAGGTCGACACGTAACCTTTGACCAACCTGGTAAGGAAGCTGAAGGTGCATAGCTGAGGAAGAATGTCCGCATTCAGTTCAAAAACGAATCTGACCTGGCACATGTCGCGGGTGTTATTGAGAGCCTCGATTACTCAATAACTGGATTATCCCCTTGCCATCAACGTCAGCCCACGCAGCAGCAGCTGGCCAGATCATCCTCGGTATTCAGCGACTTTCGGGCATCGTCTGGGTTCGCATCTACTTCAGGACACAGTCGAGCTCAGGCTGTACACCAACATTCAGGCGGAATACCAATCCAAGTCTATGCCGGTGGAGACCATGTGCCATATCAGGCCCGCTCCGTTACCACAAATAAATATCGGTCTTCAACTTCCCTGAGCCAGCGTGCCATACCAACTAGCAGTTTAGCTTGTGGACGTACCCCTAACCATTCCTCTGAGAGACCTCACATGGCGTTCACGCATCCTCCCGATGCGGATATACTATTTGAGCATCCTAAATCCCGGCCATGGACCCCGTCCTTTCTCACCCAATCCAGCACGGCCGCGTTGCCCCCAAAGGCGTACTCTCCTCGCCATCAGAACCAACTGTTGACTGACAGAGACTTCAGCTCGTTTGAAGGAAATCTTTACAAGGTTGGAGGCAGTCACCCGGCGCCTAGACCAAGATCAACTGCAGCAGATACGCTAGAGTATATTCCTCGCCGCCAACTCCCTTGGGAAAAGCGGGCTGGTTCGAGCGCCCGTAAGAAAAGCAACGAACATCCCTTACAACTGCATATGAATTGTACGACCGTGGACCAGGAGAAAATAGCTCCTCAAATAGCTCCTCGCCAGCTGACGTCCCAGGTGTCGTCCTCAAAGGTTGACGTAGAATCGGCGAGGCAGAATACAACGCCTGTGTCAAGAGAGTTGATGAGTATTAAACGCAAGACTCATAGTACAATCGATGGTGAGTGGGGTGTCAAGAAGCAGAAGCATGTCGTTGCAGCGAAGGCGATGTCGAAGTCTGCCTTTCCACCATCGACTATCACCTCCAACAGCAGAGCCTTCCGGCGGAAATCTCTTGCTCCTCCCCAGCGCCTGGCCGTTGTTAGCGAGCCTATTGACGTATCTTTAGAAGGCCTCGCCAATGGGGGCAGCGATGCCAATTCACCAAAACAACCCATCGTTGCCTCCACAGTTAACATGGCGCCTGTTCACAGGACAAGTTCTCTACAACAGGACCAAAATCACACGGACTCGGCGACGAGTTTCGTAGACGCTGAGCTGACTGCTTCAGAGGATGAGGGAAACCAACCATACAGGGGAAACGAAGGAGAGCAGACACCCAGTACTTCTGTTACTGGCCCATCGCATGCTGGAATGACGGTTGAAAATAACGTTATCTCTCACGTGACGGCGGTGATGATAGACCACGGCACGCAAACCACGCAAGCCCAATCTGGCTCGTTTATGAATGATGAGAATCTTTTCGTCGCAAAGTACAAGCTTTTGTCAGACAGCAAAGATCTCCATCAAGGATACATGCGTCGCCTACTTGACAACCCCGAGCCGCGAGAGAAGTGCCACGAGACCGAAATTCTCAGAGAGATGGAGCAGAAAATGGTTGATTTGTTCCAGGACGCTCTTGAGCGTTACGGCCCGCCGGTCATCAACATACCATACCAGAATATCCAGAGTGCAATTATGGAACATTTTACTTGACAAGGATATGACAGGACGTGCTGCAACAATAAGCAGTACTGTAGGGGCGGTTGGTTCACATGGGACACATGGCTGGTATGTTGCTGCGATGGCATATGGTGCAGATATTGTGACACGATCACCACGGGACACAATGACCGGTCTTAATTGATAGAAGCAGCAGAACGGCAAGTTAATAAAAACTATTGACACTGAACTTTGTTTTTGCATTCGTTGCAGCAAAAAATGGACACGGTGCTGAGCGCTCAGGGGTATCTCTGTACGATAACCAAATTCCAGTACTCCAAATGAACCTCGTCATAGGAACCAACCCAATAGCCTTTTCCAACGAGAATCTGTCTCATCTACTCTTGGGGACAAACTACGCTGAGTTTTGTTGACCGAGTGATGATGGCAGTGGTAATCCAACCTTCAACCAAACAGTCTAATTTCCATGGAGAAATTAGTCACGCTGCTTGTACTTCTTCCCTCCGCAACCCTCAGTTGCTTGCTCTCCCATTTATCCGCTTTTCCCTCTCTAGCAAGCCACACGGATAACTCGACGAGGGTGGTTGTCGATGCGTAACATGTGCTTGCCGTTCCTCTTGAAGCTCGTGAGACGCTTAGACCCAGGAGGGAGTCGCTTCGCGCCAGGAGGCTTAGTTTCGACGCGGAGCCAGTTCTTGCCATGCCTCTTGAATCCTGTGATTCTGTTTTGAACGACATCTTGAGGATGTGGGGTGTAGATTCGGAGCATCGTCTTTCCTTCTTTCTTGTAGCCCACGAGACGAATGGGTTCGTTGCTACCGGGGCGCAGCAGGGGAATGGGGTTCTCCTGGGTCCACTCGGGGAGCTTCACATTAGGGTAGCCGCAACGCTTGGCCTGTAGTCTGGCACTACGTCTAAGCTGTACAGTCTCGAGAGGCACGTTCTTGTTCTCGATATTGATGCTGCTGTTTGCCATGTTGGCTGGGCTAGTAGGAGACGTCGTTGCTGGGTTACGAAGCAAAGCCCTTTTCCTTAGATACTTGACGGTAAGTCGTGTACTAAGTGTCAGTGGAGTGAAGCAAAGATTGTTTAGCAATAGAAAGAGCCAGTCGTTATGTACGTGTACATGTACGTGTACGTGGATTTGTACGGGTTTGGATGTGTGTGAAGAGAGGTGAATCACGGAGGAAGCGTCTCTTCTCTTGATCATATAGGGACTGATCCGGGGCAACAACCGGGTAATGGAAATGCCTTTCGACATCGGGAACGAAGCTTTGGAGATACCGTGGTTCTACTGCTGAGTGGTTGCTCAGGAAGCTATCGGATATAGGTTAGACTTTTAGAATGTGGTTGCGGCTTAGGCTCAACTACTGGGTTTGGCAGCTCCGATAGGTCTTCGATGGCAATTTGGTCTACCTTCGGGGACCCGGGGGCTTCGATTTCACCTGATATTTCTCATATCACTCTTGTTCTGATAGCCGGTAAATTATCATGAAACGATGGTAGGCACAGTTGGTCGTATCTTAGCATTCTTTGGGATGCTGAACGCTTTAGGTGGGAGTTGATCGATAGATCTTCGTCCTGATATGGTTTATTATTGCTAAAGGAAGATGGGACCAAGCTCATCGCCCTTTGGGAACAGCTGTTGCATGGTTCCATCTTCTTGCGACTCGGGCTTATCATAAGAGTGTAATTTTACTCCGGCCGTACTTGCCAAGTCTTTCCCTCGATGTGTGGTTCCGGGCACCCGTGGATCATGATATTCTTGTCTCTGGACAGCAGAGACCTACACAAGTCCCCTGAAGTGTTCGATTTAAACTACAAATTTGTCACATTTGGCCGGGGTCTCTAAATTCCCGAATTAACCTGAGGGCTCCCAGCTGGTCTCTAAATCATCGTTCATTCACATCAGAGTAACCTGTCTGAGTGTGGAACACAATCATACCAGGTCCTCAAGAGGTATAGATGACAATTGTGACCCGGATGATGTCGATTCTTCCATGAGGTTAAGTCCTTGCTTACATGGATAGGTATTTGCGCAAACAACGGCCGTTTTTCATGTGCATGCATAGATGACCTAGTCGTCGTCTTCGCACTCCTTGCCGTCACCCCAAACAGATACCGTATTGGGTATGCACTCAATACGAGTGGCTGTATTGATAATTGCAGTGGTATCACAGTGTGTTCAAGTAGAATTCGCATGCTACCTTGCTGAGTGCTGGCCGGCAAGGTAGGTTGAACATCGTTTAGAAATAAGAGCAAGGCCTCTCAACCCAGGCTGTTTTCGGAGATGACAGATCGATTTTTAGGCTAAGCTTCTAGCATCCGATATATCTACCCGCCTCTTTTCATTCGATAATCTGCAAACCCGCCACCGACAGTAGAGGTATATCAGAACCTGCCCTGCCAAGTTTCTCAACCGCAACCATGTTCTCACTCACGTGAAGTGGTGTTTACATACGAATGAGTCGTCGATGACTTGAACTATTTGTACGTCATGGAAATGCTACGAGACCTGTCTCTGAATCTTTTTGAAGAAAGAAAAGTTCAGAGTTTGTTAACAGGCAGGGGGGACGGGGGGGGACAACCACTCTAGTCGTTGCTGTGTCATAGCTCGGCCACGATGAGTGAAGAAAAAGGGTCGGCCAGGCTGTTTGTATCACTCGTCCAGGTAATAGCAAAGCCAAGTTATAGGAACCGCATTACCAAATGTTCCGAGTCCTAACCCAGGGGACCCATCGGCAGCGGATAACATGCATCATCTGCTTTGCTCAGTGCTGCGTCACAGTGAACACGTAAAACAAGAACTCCGCCTTTGAGGTGCAACATCCGGTACTCGCCCTTGGTCATCAAAATACCACGAAAGGCGAAAAAAGAAACGAACTCGGGTTTGATACACAGGTCTAGGTTCGAAGGAGGATCACATGAGAACATGGAAGCCCCCTCTGAGCGCTGACATGATTACTCTCTGGGATATCTCCACCTTGGAGGCAAGTTGACGCTTTGTGTAGGTAGTGATGGCAGGATGCTGGCCGCTGCCTCCGTTGAAACCCCGCCATCTTTTAAAAACGCACGCAGAGTCACAGCAAGCCTAAGACTTGTACAGCCACATATGCTCGTACCTCTTCCCCAGCGAAGAATGCCCAAAGGTCACAATTTACGAGCCTGACCAGATCTTGCCCTGGTGAATGGCTTCTCTCAAACCTCGATTCTCTGCTGCTACAACCTAAACCAGATAAATGGCAACCTCCAGCGCCTCTTCGAACCTCAACTTACCCTAACTCCATCACCTTCAATCCTCATGCCATCTAAACCTTGCTCTCCTTCCCCTCCTTGCTCTCCTCGGGTGAAAAAGTCAAACTAATGCTGTTAACGCAGTGCCTCTCGTCCGTCGGCGTGTCGAAACCCTCCCCCTTAAACACATGTCCTAGGTGACCGCCGCAGTTGGCACACACAATCTCCGTTCTCAGCATCCCAAAAGCGCGATCCTCATGCCGCACCACGGCGCCCGGCAGCGAGTCGAAGTAGGCCGGCCACCCACATCCGCTCTTGAACTTGTGCGTCGCCTTGTACAGCGGCGCCGAGCAACCCGCGCAGGCGTAGACGCCCTCAGACGGGTAGTGCTTGTCATACTTGCCGGAGCCAGGAGGCTCGGTGCCCTTTTCACGGAGGATACGGAATTGTTCTGTCGAACGTGTTAGATTATTCAGGAGACCTCGGGAGAAAAAAAAAAAAAACCGTCGATTTCTCAAGTTCGTGCATCATGCGGCGATGACGCGAAATTGGAATGGCGCTCACACCGGTTGTAGGTCACGTACCCTTGTTCAAGACAGCCCGCCACTCATCATCAGATCTCTTATCCGGATACGACATCTTGTCCTGCGTCGATGAAGAAGATCCGAACAAGGCACCCAAGAAGGGTATGGATGGCATAGAAGCGCGAAGCTGGCGCGTTACGAGGGGTGTCCTTCCCAACGAGGAAGCGGAGGCGGCGGCGGCGGCTTGAGGAGCGCGGGCGCGGGCGAGGTTAGAGAAGGTATAGATAACAGTGGAGATGAAAGGTGAGAATCGCATTTGTGTTATACACGCCTCACAGCTGGTTGTTCTTGCTCGTTGTTTGCACGAGAAGTCGTTGTTATTTGTTCGGAACACACAGTTTAGTTGCGAGCGGCTATGTGGGGGATTTCGGGGTGCCGCTGAGATCTATATATAATTACAAAGGTCGTCTGAAGATGTCGCATTTGTCGGAGTGTGAGTGAGTGACAAATCGGGCCATGTACTGAGGCGTCCAATTACATGGCCCCTGGAGGGTGTTGCGTCAACGACTTTTGGTGGGGAGTTGAGACCGCGCCACAGCGGCACTGCAGCGCCACAGTGATGGAATCAGCGTTTGATTCCATCATGATTCCATGGGGCAACAAACTGCCCAGTGATCGGCTCATATCATCACTTTGATGGAAGTCTGAGCCAGCAACAGTCACATCTCTCAAATTTATAGTATCACGGTTTTACTGTTTTGAACATGTTGTTCATAGCTCGGCGTTACGCCTCTAGACGGTAGGTATCTGTTCTCCCTCAACTGTAACCGTGGACATCATACCTCATGTCTGGGGTAGTCTCCGAGACAACTTCATCAACCGTTTTTTACGCCTCACCCGCCCTGCCACATCAAACGCCTCATCGCTTCATCAAGGTCACGCCAATAACCCGTTTCCTTCACATTCGACTGCACCCCTGTCAGATCTCTTCCTTTCCGGTAAACTTGAAGTTCTGCACAACCTCGACCCAGTAGTTATCAGGGTCCAGCAGGAAAGCGACGTTCTTCATCCTGCCGTCCGTCAAGCGCTTTTTCCAGTTGCACTTCAGGTCATCAAAGCGCTTACACGCGGCGTCGAGGTCGTCGACGGTAACGCAGATGTGTCCGAAACCCTGCGGCTGGTCATTGCCGTTGTGGTAGCTGAAGCTCTCGTCCTTCTCGGTGCCGTGGTTCCACGTGAGCTCCAGAATACCCTCGCGCTGAGCCTGGCTCTCGCCCTCTCTGAGCCCGCCGTACGCCAGGAAGAAAAGCGTAAAATCGCTCGACTCGTTCTTGCGAATGAGCTCCATGCCGAGCACTTCCTGGTAGAACTTGAGCGACTTCTCCGGGTCTTTGACGCGGAGCATGGTGTGGTTCTGTCGGTTTTGTCAGCTTCCCTTTCCTTTACCGCGGATAACAAGTTGCAATCATTAAAGGCTACCATTCTGTATGTCGCGACGTCCGTCTCTTGGACGTTCTCCGTCTGCTCAATCGGCTTCTGTCCGATGATTTCAACCCAGTAACCATCGGGGTCCAGGACAAAGGCAATGTGGCGCATCTTGCCGTCCGACAGCTTCTTCTTGAAAGTGTAGCCGGCGTCCTCAAGATGACGGCAGGCAGCCTGAATGTTGTCGACGCTGATGCAAGTGTGGCCAAAGCCGCGGTGAGGCTCGGCGTTGCCGTTGTTGACCTTGTACTCTGGGTCGTTTTCGGTGCCGTAGTTGTGCGTGAGCTCGATGATGCCCTCGCGGTCGAAGGTGCCGTTGCCGTGCGATACGGCCTTGGGCGAGTTGTAGGCCAAGAAGTACAGATCAAACTTGGCCTCGGGCATTTGCACTGTCTTGATAACACTCATACCCAGCGTCTCGTAGAACTTGACTGTGAGGAGGCGTCAATAGGTCTGCTCGCCGCGAGTAGCAGCATGAGGTTGTTGTCGCGTACCCGAGACCTTGGGGTCCTTCACTCGGATCTGGCGAGTGTCAGAGAGTGCTGGAGATGTAGTCATGGAAGGCAGTACTCACCATCGAGTGGTTGAACTTGTAGTTCTTCACATCCGTCGCGGCAGCCATGGTTGCGAATTGACTGATTCGTCCTGAGATGCGTAGATACGTTGTCAATACAAACGCCGCAGCTGGGTTACCAACTAGTAAATGAGAGTGGAAGCTCACCAAATGACTTAGGGGTGAGTGTGTTCTGAACGAGCTTGATCCTTTGCAGGGCTCGGAGGGAGTTCATAGACGCAAGCAAATCCGGTTCACGAAATACTGCTGTGTGCGAGGTATGGAAGATGCAGCGGATGTTATTTCGGGGATTGGAGCTTACCTTAGGTGACGGAGCTTTTCTTCGGACATAACCAAAAAAAAGTGCATGACGAAGTTCCCACAGGCTCCAGTTTCTTGGCGCTGTGAGGTGCCTTACTGTAGTTGCCCCTACCTTACCTTACTATTCCTTAAGGTAAAGTGCCCCTGGACTGCCACACACCTTGCCGTGCTTGCCTACCTAATTACCTAAAGGCGCTGTGTCAGTGACAGTCAGCACGACGGCAAGCCGACAATCTACCCCGCCGCTGCCCCTCATGCGCCCAACTGACCCCTCATCTTGACCCCACTGACGTCAACATGAAGCCAATAGAACTGCTCTACCAATACGCAGGCGCCGCCAACACGTTCCGGTCCCGAAGAACCTGGCGCCAGCAAGGGTCGAGGGCTACTAGTAAAGCCGTCTCGGGCGAACGATAATAGGGGGTTTTCCTTGGGCTTTTTCAAAGAGTCTAATATTGAGCGTTGTAAGAGTCAAGGTAGGGTCATTTCTCCATCGAGTCTATTAATTATCTTGAGCGACGTATGATGCTTTACTCATCATGTCCCCTTTTTGCTCTTCTTTTTTGCAGGCACATCTCACCAAATTACGAACCAAGACGCCGAACTATCCAATACGCCAACACATTAAATGTAGTACATGGTATCCTTCAAGTGTTCGTGCACCTGTTTGGAGGGCCCGTCGAGGCCCTGGCCGCCACCGCTGCCGCCACCGCCAGCGACACTTGAAGCAGTGTCCGAGACGTCAAAGTGCTCCGGTCGATGCACGCGGGCCCGCTCGCACACAATGTCCGCATAGTAAGCCGGTGGGCAGATGCTGACGGCCTTTGTGGCCCGCCCAAATAAGTAACATAGGTCGTGCGTGAGCTTCTCCAGCTGGTCTGCCGCTTTGGGGCCGACACCGTGCCTTGCGCGGAATATTTCGTCCAGGAGCACCGTGTAGTGCGCGGGGCGGGCAGTTCCCTTCAATGCCGTGTGTGCCGTTAGGAAAAAGTCCCAGTACCGAGCCTGCGTGATACCACGGTCAACCACAGTGCCGCTCCGGATGTTGCGTGACTTGGGGTCCATGGTGGCCTCGGAAGTCGGGTAGAATCGAGTCTGGTGGCGCTTGACGGACACGATGATGGAGATTTTCGGTCTCAAATTGGCCGGGTAGAGCTCCGCGCATGCCTTGCGGATCATGGGCAGCTCAATCTCAAGAACCTGCGTGAACTGGCCCTCGGACACACCGTCGCGATAAATGACAATGAACTCGGGAAGCTTCTGCTGGTTGTGCTTGCGCCACAGCTGCAGACGAGATTTAAAGTGACCTGTCAACTCGTCGCCGAGCATCTCCTGGCGACTGTTCTGCTCCCACGCTACGGCAGGCCACTGGCCCATCTCTTTGTCAATACTGGCCACCAAACCGACTAAGCTGGGCGCCGCATTCCTATCGTTCGGCATGTTTGTGGGGTGAGTGACATCGTAGCCGACAATCATGGTCTTGCCTTGTTTTACGATGTCGATGGGTTCCTTGATCATGTGGTTGACACCGCCGTTCTTCAGGTTCCACTTGAGCCCGACGTTGGCAAACGTCTGAGGGTTGTTCTTCATCCAGGTCTTCTCCACGACGCAAATGGTGTTGAAACCATACTTGGTGTCCGCGAGAGTCTTGACGACACTGTAGAGCGTGCTGTCTTGTCGAGGAAGGACGACAAGTAAGAAAAAACCCTTGGTGGTCTTGCGTTTTGCCTGTAAGTTCTGAAAATAGTTGTCAATAGGCTGGTTATAGTTGCCGCGCTGGACGTTGATCTCGTGAGGGGTCGTGGGCATCGCCGTGTTGTTCGTCCTGATAGGTATGCCGTTTTGGTCGAGGAAATCGACAAAGTTCTGGACGACTTCCCCTATACTCGCAGTGGGAGACATAGGACGGTTCTCAACGATGCGCACCCAGTCCCAGTTCTCAATCTTTGGTCCGGGTCTGACGGGCTTGACGCCCACCATGTTCCACGAGCCGCCACGAGTGGTGATGTCCTTGTTCCTGTACGACACTGGAGGCGGCAGCAACTCGCGACCATTTACCGTCAGAAGCTTCTTGTCCACGGAGAGACCAAACTCCTGCAAAATGGGCTCCTCGAATCCCAAGTCTGAGCTGCTGTCTACCGTCAAAGAGGTGGCATTGGCGAAGGGAGACCGACAGGCAAAGTCGAGCATCGCAGTGGTCTCATCTCCTGTGAGCTTAGAGCGGACAGCTTGCCCAGCAATGATGGTGCACTGTTCAGCGGGGAAGAAGCTCGGCTTATCGCGCGTTCCAAGGTTGACGAGAGGCATGCTCTTGTCCGGGGCCTGTCCGTACTTCCATTTCCAGTAGTCCTCGACCTTTTTAAAACCGGGTGGCTTGTTGCCCATGACGGTGGTTTGTCCCTCTGCAGCTCGCAGGTTGAACTGAACTTCTTGAGGGCCACCGTAATTGAAGCCCTGGTCAAAGCGAACATCGTCTTTCAATGCCGCCGGCGAGATGTCAAACTTGTCTGCAAGGCCGAGAATGGTCTTCTTCCCGGTTATTTCCTTGTTGTTGGAGTCACGGAACTTGACGGTGACGCGGGTGCGAGCTAAGAACTTGGACAACGTGCGGAGGCGGGCTCGAACATTGGCAACGTTTGCAATATTGCCTGCGCCTTTGCCGAAGATATCAACGCCAAACCAGCGACATAAATCGCCGATATTTACGGGGGCCTTAAAGACGCCATGGGTGACGTTGACATTGAGAAGCATCCTGCCAGTACTGAGCTTCACACTCTGGAAGTAACCCCGGATAGCGCTAAGGGGGCCTTGGTAGCCAAGCTGCGTTGTGGAAGCCCCAGGACCCCACGGAAAGAAACGGCCCTTGCCAATAGCAGTGACCTGATCATTCAGGCGGGGGTGGAAGCCGAGAATAACTCCAAGCGCATCAACAGACGTCGCAAACCTGGGGAAATGCACCTCATCCGGATCACTCTTATCGATCATGGTCTGGAGATACTCTCTCATGGCGTCTAGCGGGGCCTCTGTTTCGCCAACAATCTTCACCAAGTAGGTGTCGGTCCTGGTGGAGTTCTCCTGCTTGAAGATGACCTGGATGGGGTTGATGGCCAACCTGAGCTTCTTGAGCGAGACGAGCTGACTCTTGAACTCGGTAGCGAGAATGGCACCAGGCTCTAGCTTCGACAGCTCCTCGAGAGCCAGTTGAATGATGATCTTGAGTTTGCGTGCGGGGACGGAGGCAGATGCACCGCCACCATCGCCATGTGTCTTGGCCTTACCCTTTCCCTTGGGGTCCCGCTGTTTGGCCTCTTGGTCCTTCGACTCGCCCTTGCGGACCTCAATATTATAACGGTATATGGCCTTCGGCTGCACCTTTAGAAGGAAGTAGTTGGCCCAAAGGAGGACTTGCTTGCCACTGGTACCGTACGCGGGGCGGCGGGGCATGAGGGCGGCGGAATTCGCCTCTCTGAGCTTCATACTGCTCATCCTCTTGACCAGGTCGGTGTCCTTGGCCTGGTGCGACCGGATGATCTGGTTCTCAAGGGCTGTAATTTCCTTATCGGGCTCAGGAACGGCGGTGTTTTGGCTGCCAAAGATTAGCCGAGCTGTGTTGATAAAGTTTTTATAAGAACCATACCCGTAGAAGAACGATTCACCTTCGAATGGCGGAGGGCGGGCACCGCCGCGGCCGCCTCGGAAGCCACCGCGTCCGCGGTCGAAACCACCACCCCTGCCTCCGCGGTCCCCTCTAAAGCCGCCGCCGCGATCTCCACGGATGCCGCTGCCGCGGCCACCACGATCACCTCCACCTCCTCGCGGCTGGAAGCCACCACCGCCTCGTCCACCACGATCACCTCCACCTCCTCGGGTCTGGGAGTCGCCACCGCCGCGTCCACCTCGGCCGCCACGGCCGCCCCGGGCACCACCATCGCCGCGTCCACGATCACTACCACGGCCGCGTCCACGGCCTCCACGTCCAGAGTCGGCCATTGAGGAATAACAGCAGTCCTGTTAGGGCAAGTTTTGCGAATCGAGCGAGATACGAGGCGTAACCAGCAAAAGAGACTAAGAGGAATGGTGAGCTCCGGTGAACAGGAAAGACCGTTTGGGGGTCAAGCTAAGAACAAGCAGAAATAAGAGCGGCAGAATCAGGTGCTCATGACGCGGCGTACGTGTCGAAGACACTTAAGGCAAGCTCTGGTGCCCGGGAAAGAATATTGAAGTCTGATTGACGTAAACAAGCAATACAGCAAACAGATTGCGGTGGAGGTAACTAATGCCGGAGGCCTAGTAAGACAACTCAGCAAGCCCGAGCCAAAAATAAAAATAAAATAAAAAAGCCAGGCAGGCTGGGACGCAGATATTGGTGAGATGGAGTTGCGGGATGAATCGCGGGATGAGTCGCGACGGGCCGAAAGATTCCCTAGGTGGTAGGGCGAGGAAGATGCGGAGAAGAAATAGACCTCAACCTTGTCCTTGTCTGGGGGTGGGGGCACGGTGGTAATGCTAAGATTAAATATTGAAGCCCTTGAACTTTTCAGATCCCAGCCTTTCTGATCTTGACTCGAGGTACCACAGAGAGTTTGTGTACCTTGGACGGGCGAGGATTTGTTCTCAGGGTGTCTAGTGAAGGTCCTCTCGTTGATCAAGTGAAATGGGTGATAATGGCGAGGTCTTGATAATGCACTTGCAAGGCGAGAGGGATGGAATTGTAAGGAAGAGTAAGGGCCCAGAGAGACGGAGGGGCAGACAGAGTTCAGTACGTTGGCTATACACAAGTAAAGCAGACAGCAGCACGCGATAGGTTGAGATGACCAACAGACAGACAGACATGGCCTGACGAATGGGCCCCTTCACGGGTCGATTTGGCGGTCGCTCTGTGTGACAAAAGGACGGGCTGGATATGGGCGCTACGTCAACAAGTGGAAAAAAGACTGGTCATCGGCCTCACTTGTGTTGGCACGCCACCTCCCCTCCTAACTGAAGAAGTATCGTCAACCTCATTTTGCCTGGCCACGCTCTTCCAGGTAATCACGGAGATGCAAGCGGTAGTGGAACAATCGGCTGGTACAATCGGCTGGTTCCCCGTCACCTTAGCCCCTGGTATCTCTTGAGCCTCAATTTTTGTCTGTCATACCCAATGAAACCAGGCAATCATACCGTAAAGGTTCATTGATGTGATGTCGTCTCACCAAGGTAAACACCAAAAGTCGAGCATCTCATGCATCGTCTGGCAAGTTTCCTATTGGTGGATGTTGGGTCCAAGCTCCTGGACATCGCTTGTTGACCATTCTTTGCCGTTGGAGGGGCTGAGAGCAGCAGCATGCAGAAAGGACAGCCAGAGAAAGGAAGAGTATTTTTGTAATTTTTTTTTTTTCGTTGCTTGTTCGAGCTCTGTCCAAAAAAAGTCATGAGAAGATGCGACACAAACAGCGCAAGCCGACCAGTAGTGGCACGGCTTCGATCCCCCCTGAGGTGCGCAATAGTCAATGTTCTCCAACATCAAATCTGTAAACGTCGTCAGCGCTTGCTTGCATGTTTGCTTTTTGCTTTTCCTTGTAGGTACACTGCTCCTTTTCATGGTTACTATTCACCGGCAACACATTTCAAGCCCTAGCCTGCTCAATGGAACCGCAACCTCCTTCCGTCCGCAGTGCCATTTGTTCTGGCTTCTCTTTCGATTTTTTGACGTTGCTGAGATGTAGGAATGTTCTGTATTATGAGGGAAAGCAGGTTGACTGGCGGTCTTCTCGTGTTGTGCAACGTCCCATGCATGTCAACGGACATCTGCATAAGCGCTGTAGGCTCTGATGATGACTCTGCAAACAGCAAGGTCCCCAACAGTGGAGGCAAAGACGGCATCATGGAAACAGGGCGGTCGATCTATGAAGCCGTCCTAACGTGCCCGGCTGTGGCCACCTTGAGAATCTCGCCTTCCAATCCCTTCACATGGACAAACTCCACACCGGCCCTCTGAAGAGCAGCCCGGCCTGTGTTGTTATTGACGAACTTTTCAGGCTCTTGGACACCAACGTAGACCGTCTGAATGAAAGACCGCAGTTGAAGGATTCTTTTGGTGCACGGCAGATTCCCGCTCAACCTCGTCGAACAGGGTTCCATGGTGGTGTAAAGGACCAGTGGCGTCTTGATGACGGAGCCGAGGTCTTCCTCGGCCACATCGTACTGCTCCGCCAGCTTCATGAAGCAGCATTGCTCAGCGTGCGTATTTCCAGGCAGCTCCAGCGTGTAGCCGGTTGAGACGATCGTGTTACTCGCGGGATTGACGAGTACCGCTCCAACCCTGTAGTTGGTCGGTTTTGGCGGTGACTGTTTTGCCAGTGAGAGCGCATGTTGAAGATATGCCATGTGGTCACCGGGTGCTATAGGCACTGGTTGTATGCCATCAATTTCTGATGTCATCCTTGGAAGGGTCAGGATCAGTAGATGATGGTTGTGAGACGTATGTTCAATCGGCTTGTGGGAACCCCTTGGCAAAGTCTCGAATAGCTCGATTTTGTGGACGCGATTCGTTGGCGTTTCTTAGCATCGGGAAGCTCATCCGTATTGAATAAAAGCAGGACAATCGGCAACTTGCCTGATCTCTTCGGCGCGGAAGAGGAGGGGTAAGAAATCTAGACCTATCCCGTCCCGCCCTGTGATGCTCGCTCGTCTACCAACTATTAATTAGTCCAAGCTTGAAAGTGACGCACGGTGCACTTTAAGGGTCTGGCACAACACAATATTGACTCCACTTATGCAGACCCACCACTTTACACGTCGCGTCTATGCCTATGTCCAACGCGTCACAAAGCTCCAATCTTCCCGTCGTCATCATCTCGGCACCCACATCGTCACCACATCCCTGAAAATGTCTTCATCTGATGACCTTGCAGATAGCGAACCCCCCTCGATTGATCCCTACGAGATCCTTGGGCTCGAACGTGAAGCTACAGCGGATCAGGTCAAATCCGCCTACCGTAAAGCGGCCCTCAAGAACCATCCAGGTAACGAAAAGCATAGCCCTCAATAATCGAGTCATAGCTGATGTGAATTTCCTTCAAGACAAGGTATCCGACGACAAGAGAGACGAAGCAAAGGAAACATTCCAGTCGATCGCTTTCGCATACGCCATCCTCTCAGAACCTGCCAGACGTAAGCGCTACGATGCCACCGGCTCCACATCCGAGTCCATTGTTGATTCGGAGGGTTTCAACTGGTCCGACTACTACCGCGAGCAATTCCGCGATGCTATATCCGCGGACGCCATTGCGAAATTCGCCGAGAAATACAAGGGCTCGGATGAAGAGAAGGACGACCTCCTAATCGCCTACGAACAGCACAAGGGAGACATGGACATGATCTACGAGACGGTGATGTTGAGCGACGTACTCGAGGACGACGACAGGTTCCGAAGCATTATTGATGAGGCCATTGCGAGTAAAGATGTCCAAGCATACAAGCGTTACACCAAGGAGAGCAAGCTGTCCAAGGCCGCCCGCGTCAAGGCAGCCAAGGGGGAGGCGCAAGAGGCCGAGGACTATGCCAGAGAGCTGGGCGTACACGACAAGCTATTCGCCGACCAAAAGTCGAAGGGAAAGAAGAAGAGTAAGAACGGTGGTGAGGACGATCTGGCTGCACTGATCCGGAGCAACCAGCAGAAGCGCGCAGGTTTTCTGGACGACCTCGCCGCCAAGTACGGCGCTACCAGCCAGCCCAAGAAGGGAAAGAAAAGGGTAGTTGACGACGAGGAGCCATCAGAAGAGGCCTTCCAAGCTGCCGCTGCGAGGTTGAAGAAGCCCAAGGCGGAGGAGAGCAAATCTGCAAAAGCAGGACGGAAAACTCGGAGATAGAGGATACTGTTCTGCATTGGCGTCTTGGGATGGGTCTCCTTGGGGAATGAAACAGACATAGGCTATGGTGCAAACAACCATGGGGGCTTTACGGCGTTGGTTTATTACGTTAACAAATCATTCTTGCTAATACAAATGATCTCTTTTGTGAAGTGTGCCGTTGCGGCGAAGTGGTTCCGTAAGATCAGCGCGCTAAGGACACAACTGCCTGGCGGCCCCCGAGTCACAATGCGGGGCAAGTGGTACCGAACTAGATCCCCAGGTCAACCAATTTTGCTTTCGCCCAGTAGGCTTCCTTGCAACCAATGTCATTCCTTACATATCACATGTCTTCGACGCGGTGGACTCCTCCCAGTCTCGCGTCAGTAATTCCGTCCATCCGTGTTGTAGTCCTGACGGAAAGGATCTTTGTAGTTTTTCGGATTTAATTCATCTCATCCCTCGCCAACCATGCCATGACGAGCGAACTGTCTGCAGGCCTCTACCCGCGATACTGCCTTCACCTGTCCCCAACCTTCAATTCCTGGTGTATCCTGCACGCATCCGACATTCATGCCCTGAGATCCGTTCCCGAGTTCGAGGGTTAGTCTCAAGAAAACCATTTATGCCGCGCGAGGTTCACGTCTGACTTCTCTCCTTCACAGTTCAGGACTTTTACTTCTACAAGAACCTGCCGATCAAATGGGTACGAATCGTCGGTATCGTCGTCGCCGTTGACAACTTCCCAGGCCGTCGCGTCTTCACAGTCGATGACAGTAGTGGGGCCTGCATTGAATGCGTTGTCACGCTGAAAATGCCTTCATCAACCGCGCATGCATCCCCACACGCGAATGGCTTCTTTGGGGTCAACAGACCCCAGCCGCAACCCCCTGGCGACTGCGTAGACGTCGGAGTGGGAACCGTCGTCGATATAAAAGGAGGCTTAAAGATGTTCCACGACGAGATGCAAATCAAGATTGAGAAGGTGAAATCCCTTAAGTCGACTGAGCAGGAGGTGGCGTTATGGGAACGGCGCACGCAGTTTCGGAACGAGGTTCTTCTGCAGCCGTGGGTGCTCAGCGCGAAACAGATCCGCAGGTGTAAGAAAGAAGAGATGAGAGACGTCGGCGACGAGAGCGAAGAGAGGAAGAAAAAGAAGAAGGAGAAGAAGGAGAGGAAGGAGAAGAGGCAAGAGGAGATGAGAAAGGAGGACGAGGAGAAACGCCCAAGACCCAGGGCCGCTGCTGCTGTGGCCGTTGAAGATCGATACCGTATTCACAGGTTGAGGAAGTCATCTGACAGAAGAAGTGGCTCGTCTGGCGGGTTGCTACGACATGTGCTCGATGAGAGTCTCAGAGGGAAGTACAATTCCCTTGGATCATAATGTTTGTGGATGGGTTGTGGCGCTTCGGAGTTGTGAATTTGCAATTCGTACCCAGGGGGTCATAGAGCTTGATCGGCGGCTGGTGTCAACCATTCATCGCTATAGAATACATGCCGCTGAGTGACATTGTGTTTGACATTGCGTTTTGTCTCTTTTCATTTTTTGTTCATCAGTGAGCGATTTTCCGCCAAGATCTGCGAACCGTCGTTGAGGTAGAATTCGCATATCCACTACGAAAGGGAGCCCTGTCTACACTGAGTGCAACTAGTATCTCAACGCGGCGTCGTGATGATGCGTGTCAAACAGTTATCAATGTCGTCTCTCGTTTACGCGACAGGGCTCACATCAGATCAAGGTAGTTATACTTCAAAACTTGACCAGCCGGCATGATGGACCTACGTCACTGTTCGAGTGCCCTGACCCCTCCCTTCTCAACTTCTGAAAGAGCTAACGTCCTTTGCTAACGGTTGTTGACTTAACCAGCGTGCCAGCTTGTTCGACGCCAATGGACCACTTCAAATTGCTCTGTCAATTGAACAAACATTCCCCCACAATTGCATGTTTCTTCCCCCTGGAGTCCTCGGCCGGTCCAGCTGCGGCTTAGATGCCGAAAGGTACCCACGCCAAGGGCAAGCACGCGTCAGCCAAAGAGGGTCATTCTATACAGCATTAATCGTGCACCACAACTTCCTTCCCGTCACAAGATTTATCCCCCACAGCAGCACCTTAACCGGTCCCGGAACTTGTGACTAACAATACCTTGATGTGAGAGCTGCCTCCGGCCTTAGAACCTCTTTTTGGAGCTTATTATCCCTCCCCGAGCCTCATCCCCTGCATGTACGGTGGTGGCCACCTACAATATCACCTCTCGATCATTACTTTCGAACAGGGCATCGAAGCCATCAATATCACCAAGCCACACAGCCTTGACAGAGGCCTGCTGGCTTGTCTCACCGCGATTTCCTTCATCCTAGGTTGTCTTCCATCTCTATCACGCGCCCCGTATCACTCTACTACTCAACTGAGTTCCCCGGCAAACGGTTCTGCATTCTTCCGCGGTAAGACCTCTCTATTGTTTCTGGAACATCCGCATTCTTCGCCGTTATGTTGCACGGCGACCACATAAGCCCCAGGGTTCTGGACAAAAAAGAAGAAGAGGAGGCATGATGCTATCTGGTCGTCCCAGGCGTCTCATTGTTAGCCTGGCCGCTCTAAACATGCGGCCCTCTATATGAGCCTGGAGGGTCTCCCAAATGCGTTCTGCCCGACTGAGAATCTTCTCTCTCTGGTTTACTACGCTTTATGACACGTCAACCAGCCTTAACCAGGCCTCACACACTCAGAAACCACTTAGCAACACGATAAGATCATTACTCTCCCGCCATGGCGGGCCTTGACTTCAAGATGAAGGTCATTGGGCTAACTTTCATACAGGTCTTCCTTACGGAGAGTGCCCTTGCCCTATTCCACCAGCAGCACGTCCGCCTTCACGCGGCCCCTCAAGATCCGGAAATTGTTAGCGGGATCAACATTCGCCCTCTGCTGCTGGACATTCGTGATTTGACCTGTCTCACGGAAACGACGAATCTAACTGTCACCGTCAGAATCACAAGAGGTGCAGAGCAAACATCGAGACCCGCCTTTGACACTGAGATCGTTCCGGCCATCACTACGGCGGATCCCACGGGAACGGTAGTGATATTGCCCTCCTTAACTGACAAGGTTCCTCAGACATCAGGATTCATACCCAGCAGCTTGGAAACATCGGGCAAGGTTACGTCTTGTCCTCTTATGTCAGATACGATCCCCACGCCAACTTCATTGATTGAGACAACATCACCAGCCACATCGATACCTCAGCTTCCTCCTGCACCAATGCCGTCCGGAAACATCTTTGAAGACCCTATTGCTACGACGGGGCCGCCTTCTTCTATCCCCATTCGTAGTGACCATCCGGTACCGAGGAAAGGCATCACGTCCAGCGTCCGGCTGCAAACAAACAAATTCTACTCCAACTTCTTCCTCGGAGATCAGACGGCGCCCACGTACACCTACCCTTACGGCATAGCATGGGGGGCAGGACGAGGGGCGGCTGCCAGCTACGGCATGACAATCTCACACATTGAGGCGAACCAGCGTGTGTTCGGTCCGCCCAAGTCCTCCGGCGCTGCGGCCTATTTCATCAACCCGGTAGGTATTCAGTCAATGGTCATCAGCGCCCAAGAACTGGGTCCGGACACCGCGGTAGGTGTGGACAGCATCACGGCGTTTTCTGCCACGGTCCATTTGAAGCCCAACGCCGACGCAATCCCTGCTGTGTCCTTCCCCCTCGTCCAGGGAATGCCTTTCGTCACGGCCCAGTACGCCGGCGCTACCCCCGTCATCCGAACAGGCGTCTTCTTCAAGACGGTCACGCGGGTGACTCAGGATCCTAAGCCCGGCGTTGCCAAGTACACCTTCCATCTTGAAGATGGCAAGATTTGGCGGCTGTATGCATACGCGACCACTGGGCCTCAACTCGAGCTGCAAGTGGTCAATAACGGTCTTGCCCGGTCAACCGGGCCGTTCTATGGCATTATTCAGGTTTGCAAGGATCCCGGCAATGGCGAGGCTTTGTTTGATTATGCTGCTGGGGTATTCCCCACGACCGTCGATTTGACTGGTTCCGTGAACGGCAACACAGGTACTTACAGCTTCAACTTCGCCAAAGAAGGTCACCAGGGCGGAAGGCTGGTCATGTATGCGCTGCCGCATCACGTCTCTTCTTTTGATGCCGCAACCAGGAGCGCCATTCAGCCGGTTCAGCTGCAGACCCCTACCAAGGGTATCGCAGTTGCGGTTCTGGCTGATCAGTGGACGATGGTCGAGCCGGACTTGCCTCTCGATATGAACTTCTTGCCGTGGAGCCCTGGTCGAGGCAGTCTCACTACACTGTCTGGCTACGCACGGGATTTCATTCATCGGATAGCAACTCAGGAAGTGTCCCAAGACATGATGGCTCAGACAGATCTGGACTCCATGTACTTCAGTGGGAAGGTTTGTTACTACTCTGAAATAACAATTGACAGTTGACACATCAGATCTAACAGCTGTCTAGGCTCTGGCCAAGTTTGCTATTTTGCTCGTCGTGATCAACGACATACTCCAGGATCCGGGTCTCGCTCAGTCAGGGCTCAATAGACTCAAGGCAGCTTTTGCCAAGTTTGCGACCAACCAACAAAAGTTCCCGCTGGTATACGAGAGTTAGTGGCAATTCCGGTCAGCCATCAAACGGGATACTGACTGAAATTTCCCAGGTGCTTGGGGAGGTATTGTCTCCTCGGCAACTTACGTGACAGGCAACGATGGCGCCGACTTCGGCAACACGCAGTACAACGACCACCATTTCCATTATGGCTACCACATTCTCGCCGCCGCCGTCATTGCACACTTGGACCCCGGCTGGCTAGTGGAAAACAGAGACTATGTGAACATTTTGGTGCGCGATGTGGCCAACCCTAGTCTTCAGGATCCTTATTTCCCAACATGGCGCGCGTTCGACTGGTACCATGGACACAGCTGGGCGCATGGCCTATACGCCGCGTACGACGGAAAGGTAATCCCGAGCCGCTGTTCAGCTTGAGACGCGCAGCAGCTGAATGAAAAAAACAGAACCAAGAATCCAGCTCTGAGGACATGATGCACGCCTACGCCCTCAAGATGTGGGGCGAAGCGTCAGGAGATTCTGCATTGGCGATGCGCGGCAACCTGCAACTGTCCATCATCACCCGTGCCCTCCAGCAATACTACCTCTATAAGAGCGACAACACCGTGCAGCCACCTCAGTTTATCGGAAACAAGGTGGCTGGCATTCTCTTCGAGAACAAAATTGACCACACGACCTACTTTGGCGCTAATATCGAATTCATCCAGGGCATCCATATGATTCCCCTTCTCCCGCCGTCGCCCCTTGTCCGCACGCCGGACTTCGTCCGGGAGGAGTGGGATGTGTACTTTAGCGGAGGCCGCGTCGATGGCATCGCAGGCGGCTGGAGGGGCATCATTTACGGTAACCTGGCGACCATTGACGGTCGGGCCGCGTGGAACTTTTTCAGCAACCCCAACTTTGACCCTGGCTGGATCGACGGCGGCGCGAGCTTGACATGGTATCTGGCGTATGCTGCTTGTGAGTTCTCCACCGAGGTCCTTCGTACTCTCAGCCGCTGTTGAAGATTTGACTACTAACACCATGGATGTCTTTCGTAGTGATGGGCAACGTTTGACACAATTATCATAGGAAGGTGAACGAAACACTGATAATGGAGAGAGGGCGGCAATATTGGAATTTTCATCGGCTTGCATGATAATGACACCAACGGAAAGGATAACGAGCTGCCGACTATGACGAAGACGATTCACGAAACACCTACGACGCATCCAAGACACAATTAGACAGCATCTTTTATTTACCCCCCTGAATGGAGTTATTTGCTTGGGCTTTCCCCATTTCAGTATTCCGTCCCTATCCAGTGAAAGACCGCGCGAGATCTTGCCGTATGCCCACCTGCCTTCTCGGCCCAGCAATGATGCCAGAGATCCAGAGAGAAACAGACGGGGAAGCAAGAGACTCTGCGGCCTCTCCCTACGCGTCGTGTCCTGAACGTCCAACAGATTCCGAGCTACATTACCCACTCAAGACACGAACGTGAGCATAGCGCCAAGCTCGGGGAGTGAGGTAAGGAAAGGAAAAGTGAACGTCGTTTGCTTTAATTACCCCACGGAGAAATCTGGGGGAGGCGAGAGGGTTGAGGTCCCGGGGGAGCGGGAAGGGGGTTGATGACGCGTCATCCATCCACGCAACACGGGCCCCTGGTTCCTTGTGGGTTGGTTCAGTAGAGAAGAGAATGATGATTGGGGGCCAAATGGAAACGGGCTAAGCTTTTCCCCCGTGTCGCCACAATGCTTGTTGCGACAGCTGTCTAGAATCAGGCTGTCGCTGTTCGGGGGGATAGTGATGGTTGTATTTTCGTCTGTTTTCCTCAAGGGTTCTCCTTTTTGCTGATTCAAACATGCTGGTTGTCCTAGTAGTGGTAGGAGGGAATCAAGGGTTGCCCAAACACCGTGTCTTTTAATATGGACGCACTGTTATTTAGCACTGTCCAGTGTAGACGCCGTCACCCTTCGCTTGTGTGGTTTGTCGCTATGTGAGCCCCGCAAGATTAGCCCGAAAACTCGAAGAGGGCCTGGCTTAGAACGAAGAGAGAGTGAACGAGAACCACTGTCTGTAGCCGGGCTTGCTCTGGTGTTGGTAGATGAGTGAGACGCTTCTGACGAACACCGGGCATCGCGCGCCGCAGCGAACCGGTTGAGACGACACTAGAGCCATCTTGCAGACGAACAAAAACTTCTCATCAGGCCGTACACGATTTCGATCAATGACGACCTACATTGATGTCTCCCGCGAAAGATATTCGCCAGTTTCTTATGGTCGAGTACCTATCTAAATAGTCAGGTCCCGCGCGGAACTCGGCACTGCCAACCACGGCGGAATGTCCTTTCAGCCAGTCAATCATTGGCCGATGCAAGCACACAAGACGACGACCTGCGTTGGGATCGAAAAAGGGGACGAAACGTGCGCAGTTCTGACACCGGGCGTCGGTTGTTAAACGGCGCTCGGGGTAGAGCTGAGGGAAAGACAGCGGCAGTCTCCGGTTGAGGAGGGCTCATCTTACTCCGCAAAGGAGCCGGAGATCCGCTACTGAGGGGAGTAAGATGTCGCGCGATCAGAACCGGAAGCCCGGGGACGACTGCGCCCATGGCAGAACCAAAGCTGCCTTTGCCTTGCTGGCAGACATAGGCTGCCAAGGCCAGAGCATAACGAGTGATTGACTCGTTTAGGGACTCTCATTCTCGACGAGCGGGATTACGTGAACAATTGCTGCGACAGCTTTACCCCGTAGACTAATGAGCTGAGCCCTGATGGACACGTGCATCTGACGGTGACTGGACCAGCTGGCCGTTCGTGGTGCTTGACGAACTCTGTAGTGACCTCGGTCGGGGTTGAGTGGGGGGCGCGGCCAAACTGTCAAATGAACTGGTGGTGGCTGTGAAAGTGCCAGCGCACGATGAGCACACGCGCGCATGAAGCATGAGAGCTGGATGACTCGGGCAATGGAGCAGAATGAATCGGCGACAGTCCAGCCTCCGTGCCCCTCTGTCATCCCCGTAATTCTGAGTTGGGGTAGAGACGTGAAATGCCATATTCGGCAGGATTGAGTAGCGACGATGCAGCGTCAAAAAGGCCAGACTCATTAATTAGTCAGGGGTCGAGACTCGTGATAGACCAGACTATGTACATCCTTCTCCTCGTAGCTGGGGCGCAGGGCCAAGATGTCGAATATGCGAAGCTACGAGGCTTGATTTGGGAACAGCCTTATCGATAAGACGATAAGGGTCCAAATCCTGCAGAGGCCCATGTCCATGTCCGGTCAAGGTCCAGAAATGCAATTCCCGGGCGGGCAGCGTTGAAGCACCTTGGAAGTTAGGGGCCCGTAGATCGGTAAGGTACCTACCAAGGTGGTATGTGCTACGGTAAGGCATCACGACATGGGGTGGACTCCAAATCCGAGTGGAGCAAAACTGTGAACTTGCAGCATGGGAACCCCGCTCCCAGCAAAAGCCAAGGCAAGGCGTTTCGCACGGCAACCGCAAACAGCCCTGGCTTCCAAACCGCAGATGCAACCTGGGAACATTGAGAGAGTCTAGAGCTTGTTTGCATTGTAACAGGAGTAGGAGGAGTAAGATCGAAATCCGGTATATGCGGCGGTACGTTTTGGTTGACTGTTCCAACATACAATGTAGTGAGTTTAGGTAAGGTATCCGTTGTTGAAGCAACGAGACAGACAATCTTGAGACGAGACCGGGGAGTATGCCTTGTTTGACGTTGTTATAACACGCTCCGGATTATAGCAGACGGTAAAAAATGCGAAGCAAGAATTGACGCGAGACTTTTATGGATTGGTACCGGAGCTCGAGCTCGAGCTCGAAGTGTTTGTCGCAAATCATCTGGTCCCTGAGCCGAAGGTCGGGACGATTCCCTGGCAGTGGGACGATCATGGCTTCGTGCCGAGAAGAGAAAGATGGAAAGGGGGTCTGTCTGCCAAGCCTGAAGCAGTTCACTTCTATTGCCACGTAAATGCAAGGTTTTGTCGGGTTGCTGAGGCAATGCGATGCGATGCGGGCGCGTGCCACTTTTGGGTTCGGGAGGAGGGAGAGTCATGGCAGCATCAAGATGGCATTTTGCGTTTGATTGCAAAGATTGCGAAGAATATGGGCCAAGACAAGAAAATAACCATTCGCATTCACCGTGTCTCGGTGTGAGAAAACACAAGGGTACGCAGATGGCGGAATGACGAGAGTAATGGAGAGATTTAATTACTACGTAAGGAGTAACTGGAGCGGACGATGACGGGATAGCTCCGAACATTTAGGTAAGCCTTGCCTTGAGATGTCATTTGTGGATAGAGGCGCCTTCCGGCGGAGAACGGGAAGGAGGATGGGAGGCCTACCTCGAGTGGAGTCGTCCATGAGGTGAGGAAAGAGAGTCCCACAGGTGGCCGGTGCTGGTGCTGGTACTGGTGTTGTCTCAAGGGAAACAGCGGAGAAATACCAGAAGCAACGCCAGAGTCCCAGACAACACAGCCACGCTTGGCATCACAGGATACTTCCCCATTGGACGCCATCAACATCACTCTTTGACTGAAACCTGTTCGTTACTGGCTAGTCCGTTGTATGACGTTTGACTGGGAAAAGCGAGAGGCACGGTTGCTGGAACCTTTTATTCTTTTTCCCCTGCGGTGAGAACAGTGCAGAAAAATGGATGCCAATTGTTGTCCTTCGGAGGGGCGATGTCGTCGACAACGGTAATGTCGCCTACTCGACATGTACCATTAAGGTAGCTATCACAGGGAGGCAGCCCATGCACGGGGACGAAAAAGTGTGACGCCCTCTCTCCCGTCCTTCAACACCACCATCACCAGTGACAAGCCAACACACCCAGAATCATGTCCTGTCTCGACTAACCTTCCCCCCCCCACACTACCCATCAATCCCGTCTGCTTCGTCCTGTATTTATTTCTTTTGGGCACCACAGACGTGATTCCGTCTGACATTGCCACGCATTCCCCATATTAACCTGACTTTGAAGGGGGCTGTGTTTGTTTCCTGCGTTTCCTGTCCTGTCTAACCGCTCCCTGAACTTGCTACTCCTGTCGTTGCGACTCATTATCATTCGCCTGAAGACCGGAAGAAGACGTGTTGAACATCCATTATCGCTGCCCACTGCTACTTTTGCTCCAACATCTCTGCCCACCTCGCCTCACCTTCTGACCGACGCAGAGACTGCCGACTGGCATTGCGCTCGCACACCATCACCTCAAACAAACGGGCACACACACACACACACACACACACACACCTCTTTCTCGATCCTGGCCCAACTCAACTCGACCCGCTTCGCGTCAAGTCCGCGCCCTCTCTGCTTGCATCACGCAGCGCATCGCAGCGCATCGCAGCATAGCAAAGCACAGCATCACGGCCAGTTCAGTCCAGATCCGTCCGCTCATAGCTCGTCCGCCCATCCCAAATCCACTTGGACCACACTTCGATACAGATCCTCAGTACTTCGGGGCCTTGGCAACCTAGCGGAGCTCTCTCATCGCTCTTCCTCTATTGGACCTGACTGTCACTGACCGACCTTTACCCCACTCTGTTTGCCGTCGGGCGGCGCAGGCACCTTACAGGACAGGGCTTCCAGAAATCTCATCCAGCCGCTTGTTGCTGCGAATTTGGCGGAATTAGCTGGCTCTACCGGTGATACCTTACTGCGGTAAACTTTTCTTCCATCCAAATCTCACTTTGGAAAGCTAGTTACCGTCACGGTGCCCGCACCTCACCTGGTACACGGTACACGATGGTGTGTAAGTAACAATCCTACTTCTGCTCCCTCCTTTTTCCGCGCTTCCTTACTTTGCCTAACCTTGCCGCCTCAACTTGTCCATCGCCTACCTACCTGTCTGCCCTCCAGTCTTTTCTTCTCTTCCGCTCCCCTGCGCATCAAAACTCTACCACCTCGCACTACCTAAAGTGGTGCAGCCCCAGCAAGACCCATTGTCTTCCATCTTCCCTCTAACCCATGTCCTGTTGCTGCGTCTCCCTGGGCACCCTCATCTTGGCACTCTAGTCTTAGCTACAAGACTTCTTTCCCACCGTCAAAAGTCCATCGTTTTCCCTTCCCTCCAAGCCACAATCAGCTTCGCATCCCACCACCCTATTTTTCCCTTTTTCCGTTCTTACTTCCCACAAGGGGATTCAAGGTGTTCAGTCATCTATCAGGTCGCCTTATTACGTGGATCGTCACTCTCTTGCACTTTCTTTTTCCTGTCCCTTTTTCCAGTTTCCCAAGATCCTCCCAAACAAGTCCGTCTACAGTACCTCACGCCAACACGACACGCGCGACGGGGGACACACAGCTTTCTCTTTTTAGAGTGGTCAGCGGTCGGGCTAACATGACGGCGCAATGTCCGATAATTCAGCAAACCAACATTTTCGCGGCCAGGTCCGTTCTTGGGGCAGCACCCACAAGCCCAATGGTCGCGCTGGCGAGGTAGACGAGAACTCGCCTTTGCTCGTGAACGGTAACCATTCGGCGAATAACGAGAGCCATCTTCTCAATGGCGACCGTGGCGGCAACAAGACGCTTCAGTTCCTTTTCAACGCGACCGAAACCCCAGGCCTCGACAGCGACAACGTTGCTGTCAGGTATTCGTCGCAAGTCTGGCACGTTACAAAGGTCTCAATCCTGAGCAGTAGGTCTAACCCGCTCCGACTCGAAATGCAGCAATCGTTGCGCCCACGTTGCTGACACTCTATCGCAGATTATGTCAACTTCTTGCTTGTCATGGTGCCGCTTGGCCTAGTCGCTGGGAAGCTAGGATGGAGTCCAACTGCCGTCTTCACCATTAACTTCTTCGCCATTATCCCGCTCGCCGCTGTCTTGTCGTTCGCGACCGAACAAATTTCCATGAAGCTGGGCGAGGCTCTCGGAGGACTTCTCAATGCCACCTTCGGAAATGCCGTCGAGCTGATCGTCAGTATTGTTGCCTTGAAGGAGGGCCAGATCGAGGTTGTCCAGTCGTCCATGTTGGGCTCTATTCTCTCCAACTTGCTTCTCGTTATGGGCATGTGCTTCTTCTTCGGCGGCATTGTCAACATGCGCGACAGAGTAACTGGCCAGGGCATGGAACAAAGCTTCGCCTCTGCCACAGCGCAAACCACCTGTTCCCTGATGACACTGTCTTCGGCGTCACTAGTCATCCCAGCGACTGTAAGCATTCTTGCGGCGTAAATATATCCCATTCACAACTAACGGTGCATATTAGCTTTACTCCGTACTCGACAAAGCCGAAAGTGCGGAGAAGGAGCACAGCATTCTGGTTCTTTCTCGTGGCACTGCGATTATCCTGCTGCTCCTCTACGTCATGTACCTTTGGTTCCAGCTTCGCACTCATCCCAATCTCTTTGATGCCGAGATTCAACAACACAGCGAGGAGGAGCCCGAAGAGCCCATTATGGGTCCCATCGCCGCCGCCATCGTCCTCATCGTCACTACGGTCTTGGTGGCCCTCTGTGCCGATTATCTTGTCGCCAGCATCGATCCTCTAGTCGAGAGCGCCCACATCAGCAAGAACTTCATCGGTCTCATTCTCATCCCCATCGTTGGCAACGCAGCGGAGCACGTTACGGCCGTGGTTGTAGCTATCCGCAACAAGATGGATCTCGCCATGGGAGTGGCCATCGGCTCCAGCATCCAGATCGCTCTTCTCGTTACCCCATTCCTCGTCATTCTCGGATGGGCAGTTCTCGACAAGCCCATGACTCTTCACTTTGAGACTTTTGAGACTGTCGCATTCGCGTTCTCTGTCCTCGTTGTTACGTACACGGTGCAGGATGGCAAGTCCAACTATCTGGAGGGAGCCATGTTGCTCGGTCTCTATATTATCATCGCCCTCGCGTTTTACGTCAGCCCGAGCGACGCGCTCGACAAGGTTCTGGCCACTGTGAGGGGATGAAACCATCATGTACGTGGGAGAGTTGCAAAAGCTTCTAAAATAGACGTTCAGGAGCGTTTTTTTTTACAAATCTTTTATGATACCAGCAAACGACAAGGTCTGCTACTATCGGGGTATTTGGGCAACTTGCCTTTATTCAATCGTCCATCCAGATTGTCACAACCACGACAAATGATCGACAACAGTAAAACCCTTTTTCGGGGGCTTCTACCCCTTGTGTGCATTTCTCTTGTGTATTTATGACCCGAACTGTACTATATTTTCCTTGGTGTGGTTTTTCTCAGGTGTGGCATGATTCCGGGTCCTTCTAACAAACGGAGAAATTGATCGGAGCACAGGTCCAAGAAAAAAACATTTGGTTCGCAAGTCTCGTATTCCATAGTGTTCATTCTCGCAATTTACAAGATTCGAAACCATTTAAGCCAATGCATGGAAGTTGAATGACATTAACTTTTCTGCCTCGAGCGCCATGATATCGCGCCGGATACCGTCATAATGTGTCTATCTCTGTAAATGAAAATGACCAACACGCATTCCACAATCGTTCGCTCTCTACATCGTCGGCCTAGACATGGGCGCGATGATACCCTGCTTCTTGAGAATACGCGGCTTCGTCGCCTCTTGGAACGACTCCTTTGTGACCCACTCAGGTCCCAGGGGCAGACGCAGTGAGCGCTCGTACTGTGCCCTAGATTCGAAGGGATGAGGAAGTTGGGATGCGAGATACTTGTCGTTCTAGACATCAGTTAGTCTTGTCTTCGATTGATAGGGGAGGGGGTTAATGATAGGGGAGAAACTCACCTTCTTGACACGCTTCTCGCTAATAATGACCTTTTCGAGCTTCGCGTCCTTTCGATCTGACTTCTTGATACCCTCAACCTTGGTCAGAAACCGGCCCTGCTGGCGCTTCTTCTCCCTCGCGCTGATTCCATCGCCAACCCAGCCACCCCAGCCAGGGAGGGTATTGTCCACGATCTTGTCGTCGTCCTCGGCCTCGATCTCGGCCTTTTCGCGCGCAAAATCGACGACGACGTCATCGCCAGCAAAGGCCTTATCCATCTGTGCGACGTCACGGATCGCGAGGGGAAGATGGACGTCCGGATCATCTTCGGAATCGGCGTCCTCCTCGTCTGTCCCTGTTCTGCCTGCCACTGAGGAGGTTTTCGGACGGGACTGAGACTTGGCTTTGGGTTGAGAGGCCGTCATTGCTTGGGTGTTGTCTAGGTCTGTGACACGGGCGCCCGAGGATTTGGATGATTTCTTGCGGGGCCCTGAGGACCATGCCGAGCCTGTTGCTTGGGGCTGCGCCGTAATGGAATGACCCGTGTTGAGGACGCTGTTGTCGGGAACGTCGTCGTCCTCGTGGTCGGCGGCGGCGGTCTTGGACTTTTTCTGCTTCTTGGCCGACGCGGAGAGGGCCGGCGCCGAGATCGCGGGCTTGTCGGCGCTGCCGAACTTTTTGCGTCCGACCTCGGTGACCTCAACGTCGGACTCTTGGTCGGCGTCCGAGTCGAGGTCGCGACGGATCTGGGCAATAAGTTCGTCGTTGGCCTTCTTCTGCGCGGCCTCAGCCTTTTGCATGAACTTCATCTTCATGAGGTTCGAGGTGGGGCCATCGTCCTCCTCCTGCTCCAGGCGCTGAAGCTGCTTCAGCAGCGCGCGGTCGCCGCCGCCACCCTCCTCATCAGACCCGTCGTCCGACTCAGACTGTTCTTCTTCGTCAGAGTTCCCGGCGCGGCCCTCCTTGCGCTTGCGTAGCTCCTCCTCACGACGCGCCATGTCGTGCAAACCGGCGCGGTACTCGTCGTCCCAAACGGCGCGCTTGGTGGAGGCGCCGAGCTTGGCCCACTTGGAGTCTCTGTGTCGGGCGCCGACACGCTCGAGAGCCCTGGCGCGGTCCTGTGCGTCGCGCTCGGCTTCGGAGTCGACCTCGCCGTTCTCGGCCATGGCCTCGTGAAGCTTCATCTCTTCGCGCTCCTTCTCCTTACGATGCACGCGGTGGTACGCCTTGCTCTTGATCTTCTTGATGCGCTTGGCGCGCTTGGCCTCACGCGAGTTGAGCTCGCGCTCCCGCCTGCGCTGGTTGACGAGATCTTGGAGCTGCTCCTTGGACAGGCCCTCCTCCGCCTCTGCTTGCTTCATCTTGTTCTCCTCCGCCTTGTTGAGCGCGAGCCCTGACTGCTGCATGATGGACATGATGGTCTGCTCCAGCTCCGACGTCGAGTTCTTGGCCGTGATCGCCTGGAGCTCACGGTTGTCGAGACCTTCGTCGGCAGCGTTCTGCGGCAAGGGGAAGACGAGGTGCTCCGCGCGGCGGTTGTGCTTTACCGTCTCCTGCCAGCGGCCGAGGGTCTCGTTGGCCTTCTCGTACGCCGCGGCGCGCTGGAGCTTGTCCTGCTGGCGGCGGGCGACTGGAACGTCGAGCTTCTTGCCGGCACCGGGGCGGGTCTCCTTTTCTTCCTTGGCCATGAGCTTGACAGACTTGCGCATCTGCGCGTCCTTGACGCCAGAAAGGCCGAGGTCTTTGAGGTTGATCTTCGCCTTCTGCTTCGTCGGTGCGGCGTCCTCGTCGTCGCCGCCGCCGTAGCCGGCGAGGAACGTCTGAAGGGCGCCCAGCTTGGAGGGGTCTGCTTCTTGGTCTTCTTCGTCCTCTGAGTCGGAGGAAGGCGGACTGTCGGCTTCCGAATCTGAGGCGTCCGAGCCCGAGGAGGAGCCGTCGTCCTGGTCGGCCATGGACTCGTCGGACTCATACTCATCGAGGGCCTGTGCTAGGTCTATCGCGTCCTCTCCCAATGATTCGTCGTCGTCCTCTTCATCTTCGGAGTCGTCCTGGAATTTTTATTCTCGTTAGAAAAGCCGCCAATAGCGAGTCGTAGAGGCCTCGACAAACCTCGTTTCCCTTGGCGGATTTGCTCCCCCTGAAAGAATACCCCTGGAAATCTTCCTGATCGCTCTCACCAAACGCCTCGTCACTGTCGAGCTCCGAGTCTTCATCCTCGTTCACCCCGTAGTGCCACTCGTTCCCCTCGCTGTCGCTACCGTACTCGTCCGAGTCGTCGCCGCCCTCGCCACCGCCAGAGGCCTTGACCTTCTTCCGCCTGGGCTGCTCCTCGTCGCCGTCCTCATCCTCATCCTCGTCCTCGTCCTCGTCGTCACGGCTATGCTTCTTGTTTCCGGCGTCAGGTTGCGCTTCGATCTCGCGAAACCGCGGCGTGCGCTTCTCCTTGGGCGCGTACTGTTCCGAGGCGATGGTGAATGCGTCGAGGGCCTTGGCCTGGGCCTTTGACTTGGACTTGCGGAAGTTCTTGGCCGCTGACGGCTTTGAGGAGAGAAGCGGTCGCCCGTGGGATTGCCTTCCGGGCATTGTGTCGGTGTGTTGGTCGTGAGGGATATTCTTCTATGAATCTCGATAGTCCCGCCGTGAACGCAGGTACCGCACGAACCTACAAACCCGCTCAGAGAGGTCCGGGCAACTTTTTCTGATTCTGCCGTAGTGGACTGCAAGGCGGTCAACAAGAAATTTACAGTGGGGCGATGCGTCCACCCCTGTCATGCCCCGAACCTACTCTGTTTTCTCAACCATCAATCCCGCCCACCGACGTTCAAGGGGTCCTTGGGAATCGAACGACGCCCCACATATTGCCGAAGGGCTGGTCGGAACTTCTGGCACTGGCATAAGAAACCGACCACTCGGCTGCAGCGCATTTACCATTTAGGCCGAATATATGATTCACATAACCCGCCCGTTTTTTTACATGGTCACATCTTCCCACCGCCCAAAATACACACCATCTTGCGCCAGCAAGCAAGCAACCACCATCACGGCCCAACATGGCGTCCTTCGCTCCGGGTTTGCGAAGGCTTGCCCTCCGGGCGTCGCCCTCGCTGTTCGTGTGCCGCCAATGCCAGCGCCAGCAGCCCCAATGGCGCCCTTCGTCGTCCCGCATCCTTGACATCGTACGATCCCAGCAGACCCGCGGCTTCAACCAGACCAAGGCGCCTCTGAGTTTCAGCAGCAACGCCGTCGCCAACAAGGCTGCCGACGTCTCGCCCATTGCCCACGAGGCATTTTCTGCTGCTAAGGAAGGCGTGAAGAAGAGCGCATGGCCCGAGACGAACTCCAAGTCCGTGGGTTACTGGCTCCTCGGTAGCGCCATCAGCGTTTTCGGCATTGTCGTCTGGGGTGGCCTTACGAGGTTGACCGAATCTGGGTAGGTCACCTGGCGGCATTAGATGAACTGACCCCTTCCCAGCTAACGCCTCCAACAGCTTGAGCATCACCGAATGGCGTCCCGTTACCGGCTCACTGCCCCCGCGTAACCAGGAAGACTGGGAATCCGAGTTCGAAAAGTACCGCGCGTCTCCCGAGTTCAAGCTCCTCAACCCGCACATGGACCTGGCCGAGTTCAAGAAGATCTACTTCATGGAGTGGTCGCACCGCCTCTGGGGCCGCTTCATCGGAATGACCTTCGTCCTGCCCACGATCTACTTCATCGCACGCCGCCGCGTCACGCCCAAGATGGCGTTCAACCTCGCCGGCATCTCCGCCCTCATCGGTTTCCAGGGCTTCATCGGCTGGTGGATGGTCAAGTCGGGTCTTAAGGACGACCTCTTCGCTCCGGGTTCCCACCCGCGCGTCTCCCAGTACCGCCTGACAGCCCACCTAGCTACGGCCTTCGTCTGCTACTCTTGGATGCTCCTCTCGGCCCTCTCCATCTTCCGCACCCGCCGCCTGCTTGCCGACCCCGCCGCCGCCGCCAAGGCCCTCTCCGCGCTGCAGAACCCCGCCATCAGGACCTTCCGCACCCTCTCTTTTGCCCTCGTTGGCCTCATCTTCACCACCGCCATGTCGGGCGCCCTCGTCGCCGGCCTCGATGCCGGCCTCATTTACAACGAGTTCCCCTACATGGGCTTGGGTCTGACACCCCCCGCCAAGGAGCTTTGGAGCGACTTCTACTCCCGTAAGGAGGACCGTTCCGACCTCTGGTGGCGCAACATGCTCGAGAACCCTAGCACCGTCCAGCTCGACCACCGTATCCTTGCCATCACCACCCTCTGCTCCGTCCTCTCTCTCTTCGCCTACTCCCGCACCCGCCGCGTCGCTCCCGCACTCCCCAAGGATATCAAGAAGGGGCTCCTGGGCACCGTTCACCTGGTCCTCATGCAGGCCGCGCTCGGCATTAGCACTCTCATCTACATCGTCCCGGTCCCGCTGGCTGCCGCCCACCAAGCCGGTGCCCTGGCGCTCCTTACCGGAGCGCTTGTGCTGGGCCACCGCCTGCGGGTGCCCAAGTCCACACTCGCCATGATCCAGAAGCGGATCAAGGCTCTTAAGCCCCAATAAGCCAAGCGGCAATCCCTTGGAGTTACTGTTTCTATGGTTTTCATTCAAGTGCATTATGGCACATGACACCCCACATACACACACACACACACACACACACACACACACACACACAACAACAAAAGTAAATATNCAACACTTGTAGCAGTAGCACTCGGACGGAACCGCCGCCCTTTGAGGTGGTAGTTGTGAAATCTCCTGTCTATCCCATTTGAATTTTTTTGCTATTTCGTAGAGGCCTAACTCTAGACTATGGAATGTCTGCCGGATATCATTGGTGGCACCGTTGTGTGCCCTCTCACGAGTAGACAATTAGAACAAGCCAATTCGTCTCTTGACATGGCATGATCCCAATCGTCCTTTGTTGAATTCTTTATTTGTGGGCTACAGAAATTATCATATTAGTCAAAGGTATTCTTATGGCGCAGGGGGACAAGTATTATTGGGACTTACGGATTCCCTCCTCGGGAACGGGCTTGACGCCGACGACTTCGGCGGCGGAGGCCTTCTTCTCACCCTGCTTCTCCTCCTTCATGAACGGGAAGGCAAGGACTTCGCGGATGCTGTAGTTGTCTGTCAAGAACATGGCCATTCTGTCGATACCCATGCCCCAGCCTCCGGTAGGGGGCAGACCATACTCAAGCGACATGCAGAAGTTCTCGTCAATGAGCTGGGCCTCGTCGTCACCCTGGTCCTTCTGGCGAGCCTGCTCTTCGAAGCGCAGTCTCTGGTCGAAGGGGTCGTTCAACTCGGTGTAGGCGTTGACGATCTCCTTCTTGCACACAAAGGCCTCGAAGCGCTCGCAGAGACCGGGGATGTCTCTGTGGTACTTGGCGAGAGGGCTCATGACCTGCGGGTGGCCGAAGATGAAAGAGGGGTTGACGCACTGCTCCTCAATGTACTCGCCAACAAGCTTGTCGATCATGCGGGCGTTGGTCAGGGGCGGCGAGCACTCGAGCTTCATCTTCTTGAGGACCTTCTGGAGGAACTCGTTGGTCTCGGCGGTGTGCAGCTGGTCCGCGGGAGGGAACTTCTCGCCCGTGGCCTTCTCGAGCTCGGGAATCATCTCGAAGCGCTTCCAGGGCTTTTCCCAGTTGACTTCGTACTCCTCGCCGTGCTGGGTGTGGAACTTGGTCTTGTAGCCGCCGGTGACGTGCTTGACTAGACCGCTGACCAGCTCCTCGGTCATGTCCATCAGGTCATAAACATCAGCGAAAGCCTGGTAAAACTCGCAGGTGGTGAACTCGGGGTTGTGGGTAAGGTCGAGGCCCTCGTTTCTGAACTGGCGACCAATCTCGTACACGCGGTGGAGGCCACCGACGACGAGCTCCTTGAGGTACAGCTCGGGAGCTATTCTCATGAACATGGTCATGTCGAGATCGTTGTGGTGAGTGACGAAGGGCTTGGCGGTGGCACCACCAGCGATAGCACCCATCATAGGGGTTTCGACTTCGACGAAATCCCTCTCGTCGAGGAATCGTCTAATGTAGGTGACGATCTTGGATCTGGAGATGAGAATTTGACGGCTCTTGTCGTTCATGATGAGATCGAGGTAACGCTTGCGGTGGCGCTCCTCGTGATCCTTGAAGCCGTAGTACTCGTCGGGGAGGGTGTGCAGGCAGGGGGTGAGGAGGACGAACTCAGTCGCGAAGATGGAGAGCTCACCCTCCTCGCCCTTCTCGATCTTGGACTTGGGTGCTGTGCTGTTCGGTCGTAGTCAGTATCTAACCGCTGTCCGAGGTGGTCACGCGACACATACCGCCCGGGGTATCCAATGATACCGACGATGTCACCTCGGCGGAGGTGCAGGTGCTGGTCCTCGAACGACGGGGCGCCCTCGCCGACCTCTTGGGCCTGGGCCATGACCTGGACCTTGACACCCTCGGCGCGGACATCGTAGAAGAACAGCTTGTTACCAGAGGCACGCTTGTTGTAGATACGGGCGCCAACGCGGATGACCTTGTTCTTGTCGTGCTCGCCGGACTTGAGATGGCCAAAGTCCTTGACGAAGTTGCGGATATCGTAGTCGGCTGCGATGATGTCAGAAATGTCGCTCAGGGATCATGTTGATGTTCGCGGGTCTGTCTCACTGTGGAACTTGTGGGGGTAAGGGTTGGGAGACTTGGTCTCGCGCAGCCTATTCCATCCGGTCAGCCAATGCGCTCCTAAAACGCACCAAAACAGAGGATTCGTACTTGTTGATGGCGCGAGATCGGTTCTCGAAGTATTGGCTAGGATCCAGGTTCTTCTCGTCGGCCTCAGCGTTGCCCTTCTTGGCGGCGACAGGCTTGGGAGGGGCAGCAGCGGCCTTCTTGGCCTTCTCAGCCTCCCTCTGACGGGCCTTCTGACGCTTCTTCAGCTCGGTCTTGGAGACCATCTCGCCCGTGACCTCGTCAAGAAGCTGGTTCTTGGCGCCATCTTCGACCTTGAGGTCCTTGACCTGCTCAGTAGGAGGCTCGGGGGCATTTGAGTCGGCCATGATTGCAGTTTGCTCTATCAGCGTAAACTTGTCAATGGACGAGTCTTTGACGAATTGTGTGGGTTCCCGGTTTGTCGGATGGCGCCCGAAGAGAAAGGAGGGAAAAAAAAGAGTTTCGACTCACCAAAAATCCTGCGTATCGCGATCGAGTTTTACCAGTCAAAATTATTTAAACCTGGGACGAGGGGCACCAGTGCATTGGCTGCAGCGGGGTAGTACCTGACATTGACTCACGGAAAAGGATTTGCCCTGACTCACCGCCTCGAACATGGAGGGGCAGAGACTTCATAAAGACGTGGGGGAGGGGTATTTGATACCGTTTCGAGATCAAATGTGCACTGTACGTTCGCACGCCTCCTGAACCCCTGAACTCTGCGCTCGCAGTCTTCGTCAACCTGTGACTCTATTCACAGCTCAAGTGTAACTCTGCTTCCGCGGCTTATATCGTAAGTATTTTTCATGGGAATGATACGTGAAGATTTCACTAGTTGTGTTAATATGGTCAGAGAGGCGGATCTCCAGAGTTGGTTTACTCATTTCACCTCACTCTCGTACATACTCACAACCACGCGATCCGAATCGGTCTGTTTGCACCTCAAACCTGGGCGTCAGAATCATTCACTCACTAGAGCCAATAATCACAATTCCCAAGTAAAGCAGTTTCTTAGTCTTCCCTTTTCTCACAATCCCTCCGCTACCATTTGTTTGCGCTGTGGCCTGATCAGGTTGTTTGGGTGGAAATGCCCTTTAAAGAGTGATATGCACATCTCAATCGCCCAGACCGTGCTGGGATGCGGACTCCTCAATCCACAAATTTTTCACTCGCCAGCCAACACAGGCGTGTCGACATTAGTAAACACCCTCAAACCAGAATGAATCTTGTTTGCAGCAGTTGGGCAAACTTCACTCATCTAGAGACACATGTTGGGCGCACAACGAACCAGCGGGCAGTCGGAGTTATCTGAGAAACAGGGCAGTAATACTCTCCGACCGCCCGGAAAGTAACAAACGTGAAAATATCCTTGGTTTCTTGGAGACTGGCTCGAGCCCTTCCCAAAGCTCTCTTGAGGTCGGATCCCACCAGTCCCAGTATGGAGTTACTTCGACGAATTCTCGTGTGCCTCAAGGCGCTTGTCACGGCACAGATTCTCCTCCCAACCGTCCTCCGAAATACCAAATCAGGAGGCGCGAGAAAATGCAGTCGAATGCCACAGGAGATGCATCATGACCATCTTCCACTCACATGAGCGATTGCTTGAAGCGTTGAGTGGCCTTGAAAACGGTCTAGATGCTGACGATTATGCGCTTTGTAGAGGAAAGGGATACCACTACTCCACAAATAATTGATATTGCCTTACCAAGAGTTGTATGAAAACATCTTTGGAAGAAAACGAAACAATTGAGCGTTGTCTAGAGGAGATGTCTTGCTTCGGCGAAAGCAAGCAGCAGCACAATTGTCTCCTAAACACATGAATCGACAGTATAACGGTAGAAGGTTATAATCGGGGCAAGCGAGGATCTTCCAGTTGCACCGTGGCATTATCTCTCCCGAAGTGAAGAGCAGTTGCTAGTGATACAGAGGTACTAAGAATCATACTTTTCCATGATTTCCCTGAGCCTATCCAGCGGCAAGGCCTCGATTGTCCGCCCACAGAAACCAGTCATCGTCTCGGCAGAACTCAAGACGTTGTAGATACTCTCCTCTGTCGCATCGGCCGCCGCCTCCAACAACCCGTTGATGCTGGTGTCATCCGTGGCCTCGATCCTCTGAGCCTTGGCTTTGTAAGGGTTTACCTTGGGCTTCTCTGTGTCCAACGTCTGCACGGGAATATGGTTGCCCGTCGAGAAGGCAAGGAAGATGTCACCAGAGGGGTTATGGCCATAGCCACCAACTCTCGACAAACCGACAGTCGCCCTTTTGGCGAGCCTTTCACACTGACTTGGCGTCAGAGGAGCGTCGGTGGCAATGATGACGATGATCGAACCGTCCTTCTTGTCCTTGTGCGCGGCAATGTCCGCCTGCACCTCAGCCTTCTCCTTCTCGAGGATACGACCAACAGGAAAGCCTCCAATCCGCAGATGCGCGGCTTTCCCATAGTTGGCTTGCACCAGCGCAGCAACAGTGTAGTTCTTCGTGTTACCCTCGCCATCAAATCCTTCAACGATACGACTGCTGGAACCAGTGCCGCCCTTGAAGTAGTGACAGATCATGCCCGTGCCGCCACCCGTGTTGCCCTCGGATACAGGGTCGTCGGTAACCAAATCAATTCCCTTCACGATGTCCGAAGGTTTGACAGCCAATTTGGAGACGTTATTCAGATATCCATCGAACGTCTCGCCTACAACCGGCAGTATAAACCACTCCACCTCGCCCTTGGCGTTCGAGTAGTGTTGAATCGCATATTCGTTGATACCGCGGTACGCGTCACCGACCGAAAGAGTGTTGGTCAGAACGATGGGGCTGGCGAGGAGACCCGTTTCCTCGATCCAGTGGGAGCCCGTCAGCTCTCCGGCACCGTTCCAGCGGAAGATGCCCGAGTAGCAGGCTTCCTCGAACCAATTCCTTCGCGGGACAATAACAGTTACCCCCGTGTTGACACCTTCCTCCGCATGGATGCTCTGCGTGGAGACTAGGACGCCCGGCACGTCGGTAATGGAATTTTTGGGTCCCGGGGCCCAAGCTCCCAGATGAAGGTTCGGGAGGATATCGCGGATGCGACCTCGGGGGATTGGCTTGTTGGCCATGATGAGATGCTGTTGGTTGAGATGAAGGGGGGGATGTGGAAGGATGGGACGGTAGCTTGACAGAAACTAGCTCTCCAGCTGTTCTTGTCTGAACCGCGCAACCAACCGTCCGTTAAATACTGCACCAGCTAACTGTTCGCCGCATCGTTACAGGATGCGAACTCATTCAGATAAATTGTAGCTATCCACAGCTGACTCACGCCGTACCGGTGGTGGAGGTCTGAGCCAGTATTTTTTGCCATTGACCAATTGAGATGGTGCGGTACGCCTATCCAGAGGCCTTGAAGGCTCCGCGTAGTTTCGGCCCCTCCCGGCGTGCTCTTTTGAGCAGGTTAAAACTCGAGAAACGTTGTACTGCAGGGTTTGGCATCCTTCGCTGACGCACTTGAGGCGGTCCACGGCAGAACGCGTGTGCGGATTTATCGGTGTCTTACGCTGACAGACGCGTTGCTGTCTACGGAAGTTGAAATGACATCTGTAGATCATTTGCGACTATTTTCTCGCTCAGACGGGTTGAGGTGTTGTCTAGACAAGAGGATTGAAGTGAGGGTGAAGCCAAGGTACAAGTGCCTCGGCAAGCAGGGCCCACACTGGATCGCCTCGGCCGGCAAGTGGAGTCGGAATGCGGGGAAGCTGCTCCAAGACCTCCGGGGGAAGGTCGACCATCACTAGTCTGGAAGCGCTCTGTGCGGAGAAGTCGCAGGAGGAGAATCCCGACATCGCTCGGTCACCTCGCAACATAGCCTCAGTGTTTTGATTTCATTTCATCGCATACCGTTACTTCCCGGAAGGCAATCTATCGCGTCCCATCTCACTGCGAATTCGGTACGTGTCAGGTAGAACCTTGATCCAGCCACTGACATATCTTGCTCTCAACGCCCATCATGACACCTTCAATTCGGGTTCTCCCCAATGTAAGCCTCGTATCCCCGCAATCTCAGCCAGTTCCTCACTCACAGCTCACTAAGGCCGCATCCCGCGCCGTATCTCTCCTGAGGACAATCCAGGCCCATCCGCCATCATGTCCTTGTCATTCCAACCCGGCACATCATCACCACCACAACCCGCTCAACTTCACCCCGCGCCCGTTGCGGACTAGTAGTAGCCGTGGCTTTGCCACCCCTGTAGACGGATCTCAGAAGGAGTATGCCTTCGAGATGGCCGCCTCCTCTATTCGTTTCGGCCCCGGTTCCACCCAGGAGGTCGGCATGGACTTCACCAACATGGGCGCCAAGCGCGTCGCCGTCGTCACCGATCCCGTCGTCGACGGCCTCTTCGCAATGCAGCAGGTCCGCGAAGCTCTCGACCGCGAGGGTATCAACTACAAGGTCTACAACCAGACCTGTGTCGAGCCTAAGGACAGCAGCATCCGTGACGCCATTGACTGGGCCCGTCCCTTCAGCCCCGACGCCTTCCTCGCCGTTGGCGGCGGCTCCGTAATCGACACCGCCAAGCTTATGAACCTCTACTCGTGCTACCCGGACGCCCCCTTCCTCGACTTCGTCAACGCACCCCTCGGCAAGGGCCGCCCCGTCGACAAGCCCCTGAAGCCCCTGATTGCCGTGCCCACCACAGCGGGAACCGGCTCCGAGACGACGGGCACTGCCATCTTTGACCTAGTCTCCAAGCGCGCCAAGACGGGCGTCGCGCACCGCAACCTCAAGCCCACGCTCGGTATATGCGACCCCCTCAACACGCGTACCATGCCCGCCGCTGTCAAGGCCGCCTCAGGCCTTGACGTGCTCTGCCACTCCCTCGAGTCCTGGACCGCCATACCTTACAACGAGCGCGTGCCCCGTCCCAAGAACCCAATCCTCCGCCCGGCATACCAGGGTGCCAACCCCATCAGCGACGTCTTCTCCTTCCACGCCTTGAGGGCCACTGTCAAGTATCTGCCCCGCGCTGTCCGAGACCCGGATGATTTTGAGGCGCAGAGCGAGATGCTTCTCGCCGCGACGCTGGCAGGCGTCGGCTTCGGCAACGCCGGCGTCCACCTCTGCCACGGTACGTTGACATTCCTCAAGCCATGGAGTATGTAAAGAAGCTGACACGGAACTCAGGCATGTCGTACCCGATCTCGGGCCAGAACCCGGGCTACCAGCACTCGGGCTACAAAGTAGACTACCCTATCATCCCGCACGGCGTCTCCGTGGCCGTCACCTCGCCCGCCGTCTTCCGCTTCACCGGCGCGTCCAACCCGGAGCGCCATCTCGCCGCCGCAGAGGTCTTCGGCGTCGACGTCTCGCGCGTTCGCAAGGAAGACGCCGGCAAGGTCCTGGCCGACGCGCTCGTCAAGTTCCTCGCGGACCTCGGCGACCAGCCCGCCGGCATCAAGGAGCTCGGCTTCGGCACGGAGCACCTCGACGACCTCGTCGAGGGCACGATCCCGCAGGCCAGAGTCCTCATGCTCGCGCCCGGGCTCAAGACGGAGGTGGAGAGGGAAAGGGAGCAGCTGAGGGCGCTGTTTGAGGATGCGCTGGTGCATTGATAGGGATGTCCGGACCATAGCGACGGTTTGGCCTTGGTGAATCGAGAGTGAGGAAGTCGGGTCACATGCTTGGCCGGGGTTGTAAAAAAAAAAACAGCCATTGAAGAATCATGGGTTTGAACGATTCTACGGCAATCCCAATTCAAACTATGTACACGTCTTAAAAACATGTCAAACACGCTGTTTTGAAGCTACGACTCGATGATTTCTGCCACACAAAGTTGATGCCAACGCCAAAGATGTTTGATTTCATAAGAAACACACCGGGTAATGAACAAGTAAAGCTTTTTTTGGCAAGGCACATACTGCCGAAAACCTCTATATATATACAGACATACATCATCCACAAACTCTCCAAGCGCGCATCAAACGAAGAAGGGGGAGGGGGGACAGAAAGTCTAGTACACCTCGAGGACGTAACGGCCCTCCTCCTTGAGCTTCTCGATCTCGTTGCGCGCGTTGACCTTCTTGCCGCTCATGCGGGCCTCGGTGGAGATGGCCTCCATGAGGACGTCGGTGACGTCGGGCACGGGCCAGGTGGGGCCGCAGAGGTAGAAGCTGCCCTCGTCGCGGATGTAGGACTGCACGACGTCGCGCATGGACTCGCGCATGCGGTCCTGGATGTAGACCTTCTGCGGCTGGTCGCGGGAGAAGGCGGCGCCGAGGTGTGTGATGACGCCGGCGTCGACGTAGGCCTCCCACTCCTCGCCGTACAGGTACTCCTCGCGCTGGTGGCGGGAGCCGAGGTAGAGCAGGATGGCGCCGATGTCCTCGCCGCGGGACTTCTGCAGGGCGCGGTACTGGACGAAGGCGCGGAAGGGCGCGAGCCCGGTTCCGAGGCCGGCCATGATGAGCGGGGCCTTGGGGGAGGCGGGGAGCTTCATGACGGAGGGCTTGACGGAGGCGGTGACGCGGGCGCCGACGGGGAGGCGGGAGAGGTAGCGCGTCGCGTGGCCGAAGCGGTTGCGGCCGCGGGGGTCGACCCAGTCGACGACGACGATCATGAGGGCGACCGAGGTGGGCGTGACGGCCTGGGCGGAGGCGATGGAGTACTCGCGGCGCTTGAGGGGGGAGACGATGCGGACGAGGTCGTGGAAGGAGGGGCGGGCCGAGGGGAACTCCTGCAGGATGTCGACGTAGGTGACGAAGTCGACCTCGGAGCGCTTCTTGAAGTCGGCGGCGCCCTCCTGGCCGCCGAGGGCGACGAGGACGGCCTTCTCCTTCTCGTCCGAGGCGAACTCGGCGAGAGCCTCGTAGAAGCGCTTGGGCGGCTTGCCGAGGACGTCGATGTTCTGCTTGAGGGACTGGTACACGGTGCGGGTCTCGAAGGCGGCCGGGTCCTCGCGGGCGGGGACCTGGACGAGGGCCTCGGGGTCGAGGCCGTACCAGTTGATGAAGTCGCGGACCTCTTCCTCGTCGTTCTCGGCGTGGATGCCGAGGGCCTCGCCGATGTCGTAGGTGAGACCCGAGTCGCCGAGGTCGAACTCGATGTGGAAGATGTTGCGGTCGTACGTCTGCGGCGTGAGGCGGCGGTTCTCCTTGACGGTGATGGTGTGGGTCTTGACGGGCAGCTCGGGGCGCAGGCTGTTCTGCGTGCCGAAGGCCTCCTTGAAGGCGAGGCCCTTGGCGGCGGCCTGCCAGTCGACGAGCTTGGACTCCTCCTCGGACTCCTCCTTGTCAAAGGCGACGAAGCTGTTGGGCTTGATGGTGGTCGGGAGGGCGCTGACGACGACGTCCTCGGGGAGCTCGGTCCAGGCGGCCTGGGACTCAACCTTGCGCAGGGACTCCTTGAGCGCGTCGAGGGTCTCCTGGAGGGTGGCGGAGAAGTCCTCGGCAAGGGCAACCTTGGCGACGTCCTCGACCGTGATGTCGGGGCGGGAGATCTGCAGGAAAGCGAACTCGAACAGGACCTTGGCGGCCCGGGTCTCCTTCTCGAGGATGGGAGAGTTGGCGAAGTCGAGGACGTAGAGCTCGATGGCCTTATCCTGGATCTGCTTGCGCACGACGGGGGACAGGCGCTTCTCGACATCCTCCTCCTTGAAGTTGGGCAGCTGGAGGAGCAGCTTGCCGCCGGCCTTGGCACTCTTGAGGATGTCGAGCTCCTTGAGCAGCTTCTCCTCGCCGACGGCAACCACATCAGCCTCCTCGACGGCATACGGCGCCTCGATGGCCTTCTTGGAGCTGCGGATGTCGGTACGAACGATGCCGCCCTGGAGCAGGTTGTCAAACGACTCGTGGACGTAGACGTTGCTGGTGGACTCGCGCGAAAGCAAGTTGCTGACGACGGAGGGGGCGTCGACAGCGGCCGAGTTGTCGACGTCCCAGAAGGTGTACTGGTGGGCCTGGACCAAGGCCGGGAAGGGCTTGGACTCGGCCTCGCTGTTGACGAGCTTGCCGAAGATGTCGGCGACGGTCTGCGGGGTCAGGGCCTCGGAGGCGGAGTACTTGACGTCGGAGACGGCGGGGTCCTGGCGCCACTTGCCGGAGAAGGACACTGAGGTCAGGACGTCGTCGTAGAGAGCCGACTGCAGGGAGGCGTCGTTGACAGCGAGCTCGTCCCTGACCTGACCAAGGACGGCGATGGTCTTGGCCGACTCGGGGATGGCGTTGAGGAATGCCTCCTCGACGAAGGGGCGGTAGACGCGGACGTTGATGGCGCCGACCTTGGCGCCGTCGGCGGCCAGGCGGCTGACGACCTGCTTCGCGAGCTGGGCCTCGGCGCTGCCAAAGACGACCAGGACGGCCTCAGCGGCCTCGTGGCCGTGGTACTCAAACAAGTCGTAGGCGGTGCCAAGCTCGTTGTTGAAGAGCTTGAGCAGCTCGACAACCTTGCCGGCGTCGTCGAGTCTCTTGTTCAGAGACTGGACCTCGCTCGAGATCTTCTTGTAGGTCTCGGCAACGCCCTTCTTGTTGAGGGCGTCGGAGGCCTTGAGGGTCTTCTTGGCCAGCTTGACGCCGTCCTCGACGCCCAGGTTAGGGGTGAGGGCCGTCATGAGGGTGGCCAGGAGAGCCGTGTGCTGGCTCTCGTGGTCGTCAGTGGGGTCGAGGTGCTTGTTGAACACATCGAGAAGGTCCGCGACCTTGGAGGAGATGGCGGCTCTCTCGCTGACGCCGGTCGACTCAGACGTGATGTTGTTGTAGAGGTCGGCGATGCCGCTCTGGCTCAGGGCGTCGACGACGCGGGAGGTCTCGCGGGCGAGTCTCACGCCGTCGTAGATGTGGAGGGTGGGCATCAGGGCGGCCATGAGGGTGGCGAAGAGGGCCATGTGCTGCGTCTCGTACGCGCTGGAGCTGGAGACCAATCCAAGACCAAGATCCTCGGCAGTCCGCAGAGCGGTGTCGTAGTCGGAGACGAGGCCGTTGGCGGCATCGTAGTCCAAGGCGGCGACGTGGGCGACGAACGGGGAGGCGATGCCGTACAGCAGGCTCAGCTGGTCGAGAGCACCACGGAGGTTCTTCAAGCTCAGAGTCGGGGCGAGCAGAGTCTGGGGCAGATGCCTCTTGGCCAGGTCAAAGTCCGGGCTGAAAATGTAACCGAGGGCGAGGGCACCAGCGCCGGTCCTGGTCTGCAGCTGAACGAGGTCGGTAGTCTCGCCGTGGATGTTGCGCTCGTCAGCCTCCGACCAGGCCTTGGCAGCAACGTCGAGGTCGATGGTCGGGGCCGAGTAGGAGAAGATCTTGTCGGACAAGAGGTAGGAAACCTGCTGGACGAGCAACTGGGCCGTCACGTAGGTAGGTCCAGAAATGGAGGACAGAGCCACGGGCTGGCCAAAGGGGAGGGTGGAAGAGACCTTCTTCTGAGAGGCTGAGGGAGTCGTCGACTTCGAGTCGAGCGCAGCGGCCGAGCCGGTGCTCTCCTGCTGCTTGAACTGCATCTTGGGAGGTTGTCGGGACAGGAATCTAGGAACAAACAGAGCAAATAAGATGCGACTCAAGAGGGCCCAGAACACACGTAGGAGCAGAAGCAGAAGCCTCACGACTCGTACTAGAATGGTCGCTGCCGGAGACAATTGACACGCCCAAGTGTAAATAAGCAAGCTCACTTGCGTCAACCTGAACAAGAGCAGAAGTAAGAGCTCTTTCGTTCCAGGAGGACCTTGGAGATCGTGAGAGGTATGAAAAAGAGAAAAATGAGTGGTGAAGCAGTGTCGCCTCGATAAAACCCCGAACAGGATCCGAGGATATAAGAAAAAGGATCTAGAGATGACCAGGGACTGACGGGCGGATTTCTACCTGGGGCGGCATCACCTTGAGATCGTTAGCCACCGGGAGCCGCAGCACAAAGCAAATTGTCATTTGTAAAGCAGCAAGGGGCCCCAGCCATGCGCCTTTTCGCCGTTGGGCCTTCTTCCCTCTTTCTTTCGCTGCCTTCTTTTTTTTTCTCCCATCGTTCGCGTGCGAAACTCGGCGTTTGGAAATTGTTGAAGCTTGAAGAATTGCGACTAGGGGACAATTGCGCCATCGCGCGCCAATGAAAGCCCCGAGTCCCTTTTGCGCCGGCCCCACATTGCACCATTTTCGATCCACTCGAGGTCCCCTTGGCCGGTGCACCGCGCTTTGGATTACCGAATCCGCGTCTAGGCCATCTTGCGTGCTCGACCAGCAACCTCCGGAAACGCAAGCCTTAATTTTCTTCTGACTTGTCTGTGCCTATAGTATGGCTCGGTGGCAATCTCATCCGGAGTCATCGAAATCCAGGCTGTCGGTACGGCCCGACCGGTTCTCGGTGGCGGTACCCGCTCGGTGACGGCATCGGCTTCCGCCCGGTCATGACTTCACCATTTCAACTACTGTACCATCATTCTGCACGACACTGATGACGCGATCCATACTTCATGATCCGAGTGTTGTGTGAGGTCCATCAATTCAGGACTGGAAGAAGCTGTATTACCTCGTAACCTATCAACGAAGACAAAGTGGAAGCGCGCCCGCTGGCTGAGTTATCTTGCCCTCCAGATTCATGGCAATGTCTGTCTGTATCCCAACCTTGCAATTTAACAATAGTAAACGCACGATAGTTGATGTGAGGCGGAGACTGAGACTGCGGCAGTCTCATTCCTACACGCCCTCTATTTCTTGATCTTCTCTCCACGTAATACGGGGTGAAATATTGATGAGACACCAGACCCTCAAGACGACAAGGACGGACACAGGCCAATACAGCAGTGAGAACAAAATTGGCGAGCACCAAACTCGGCAGGACACCTCTAGTTCTTTCTCTTTACAGAATAATATACATACATGTAGGGGTATCAATACTACTCGATCTTTCGCGCCCGGAACCCGAAGCCTGGCACCCGCGAGCGCAGGGCCAGCGAACTCGAAACCACGCTGATACTGCTGAGAGCCATAGCCAAACTTGCCCAGACGGGATCAAGTCGGATATGCTCTCCGCCCCTTGTCGTGATAGGGTACAGGCATCCAGCAGCAATCGGAATCGCCAGGAGGTTGTAGATGACAGCCCATCCAAAGTTGACTTTGATTCGCCGGAAAACTGTGCGACTCAAGTCGAGGAGGGTCACAACCGCCCTAAGATCGCTGGTGACAAGAACAAAGTCTGCACTCGATATCGCGACATCGCTACCGCTTCCAATGGCAATGCCAACGTCCGCCTTTGTCAAAGCAGGAGAGTCGTTGATGCCATCACCGACCATGGCCACCGTAGCCCGCTTGGTTGAGTGCTCGCTTGATTTGCCAACTCCTGCCTTGAGAACCGTTTGGAGGTACGTGATCTTGTCCGCTTTTTCCCAGGGTAGAACCTCAGCAAGAACATTCTCAGAATCAATACCTACGAGTGTTGCTACAGCTTTGGCGGTGACGATGTTGTCACCGGAGAGCATCCAGACACGAGTTCCACGCTCGCGAAGCGCCTGTATGATGCGAACTGCTTCTGGGCGGATGGGGTCGGAGATGGAGAGTGCCGCCACAAGTTTCCAAGGCAAATCTTCAGACATGGTAGACCGGATGGCCACCAAGGCAACCGACTTTGCTTCGCTTTTCCACATCTGCAGTTGAGATGACACACGCTCCGTGAATTGGATTGCGTGGTCGTGCATCAGAGCTTCGTTGCCGACGATCATATCGAACGAGTCTTCCGGCTTTTCCCCTCGAGTCGTGGCCTTCATACCCTTTCCGGGAAGTTCCTGAACATTGTCCACGTTAACCCAAACCTCGGTTTGCGCTGTGCAGTGAGAAACAATTGCCTTGGCCACTGGGTGGCTGCTGTTCTCCTCAATCGCTCGCAGCGTGGCCCAGACCATGCTGTCTTTGACATGACTCCCGTGATCAAGATATAGCTTCGCATCGGTGACTTTGGGCTCGCCACCAACAGTCAACGTGCCAGTCTTGTCGAAGACAACAACGTCAACGTTGCTAGCTTTCTCGAATGCCTCGCCGCCCCCCTTGGCAAGAACGCCATGCTTTGCGGCAAGCCCCCCTCCAACAAAGATTGCCGTGGGGGCTGCCAAAGCCAGACCGCAAGGGCAAGCGACAACAAAAACGGAGATTGCGAACTGGAGCGCGAAGGCGGCCCAACCGCTGTTCGAGTCGAGGTAACGCGCGGGAAGGGCGCCGGCGTATCCAAGGATCATCCAAGTGAGCCAGGTGAGCACTGCGATCAGAGTGATGAATGGGACGAAATAGGCCGTCAGCCTGTCGGCCACCCGCTCCATTGGCGCTCTTTTGGTCTGGCCCTCTCGCACGATGGAGACAATTCGGTCAAGCATGGACGCACCCGCAGCACCAGTGATGCGAATCTGAATGGCGGAGCCCTTGTTGACCGTTCCGGCATGGACCTCGTCACCTGGCACCTTTTTGATTAGACGAGACTCGCCAGTCAAACTGGATTCGTCGAAACTGCTCTCTCCTTGGACCACAATGCCATCAGCGGCGGGCGAAGCACCGTGTGGGACACGAATGATGTCGCCAAACTCTAGCATATCAACACCGACAACTGAGTCGGTAGTCTTGCCGACTTCGTCCTTGCTGACAAGAATGGCCGTGGTGGGTCGCAACTTGCCCAGCATCTCAACAGCGTCGCCTGTCTTCGACTTGCTGTATGACTCGATCAATCGACCCAGCAGGAGAAACAGGGTCAAAAACACAACCGAGTCGAAGTAGAATTGGGTGTCATCTATTCTTTCGGGCTTGTTGATTGCAGCAGAGATCATTTGGCAGAGGGACGAGACGTAAGCGATGGTTGTGCCAAGGGACATGAGCATATTCATGCTTCCGAACTTGTAGAACCTTCGAAGAATGGGCGTCTTACTGCCTGGACGCCATAAGTTTCTAATCTCCTTCACTGCTCTGGTGTGAAATACGTCGGCGCCAAAGAAATATACCGGGGTGGCCAAGATGAATAAGGCGATTTGCGCCCGGTTAAGCCCCGAAGTCCATGGCTTCATCAGGAAATGTTTGCCATGGTCCTCATCGGGGACCAGGCTCATGTAGACGATGCCAATAACGAAAGTGGGGACGGCGACAACTGCGGTCAAGTATATCCGTCTCAGGAGCTGCTGCTGATGCCGCTGTGTGATAATTTTGGAGCGCTCCTCGAGGCTTGGTGGGTGGTGAATGGAAGCTTGGAACGCAGGGTCCGCAGCGTCAATGGCGGAGAGCATCTGCCGAATTGTGAGGTTAGGCGCGTCAGGGACGTACTTGACTGTGGCCAACGGCTTCTCATTGCTGGGTTCTGACACGACCTTTACCCGGGGGGCAAATGCAGCAAGAGAGTGCGATACTCGGCCAGGACAATGTTGACAGTACAGCCCGTTGATGGCGATCTGGACTGTTCGCTCCTTCGCGTCGTTGTTATCGGACTTGACAATAGACACGCTGTTCAGGGTGGCGTCGTAGCCCATATCTTCGATGGATTGGACAATTTCGTCCTGCTTGCCCTCGACGGTGAAGTCGACAGTGGCGCTGTTTGTGACTAGGTTGACAGCCACGTTCGATGTCCATGCTTTCTTGTTAAGCTGTTCGGCGATGGCGTTGGAACAAGAAGCGCATGTCATGCCTCCGATGGCTACAGTTGCCCTCCACGTCTTGTTGGCCCCGTCAACGTCTTCGCCCTCGTCGTCTTTACCGCATTCTCCGCCGAGTTCCGTGAGATCCTCCAAGATTGCGTCGTAGCCGATGTCATCAATGATGGTGGTTATCTTGGCGGCATTGTCCTTGTCTGTAAAGATGACCGTAGCGCTATTTGTAACTAGGTTGACGCTGGCTTCGTCGACCCATTCCCGCTTGTTCAGTTCATCTTTCACGGCGTTGACGCAGGATGCGCAGGTCATGCCGCCGACGGAAAGAGTGGCTCTCCACTTTGATGCCATGGGATGACCGTTCAAAAGCCTTCGGGAGCTGCTTGCGGAGCTGGACCCGCTCCGAGAGTAGCCTGCAGATTCCCTGCATTGCTTGCAGTTGAGAAGGTGCGCGTCTCGAGATTCCGGTGTCGTTTTGCTGAATCGACTGTCACGGGCATCCGCGTACACGCCGAGGTTTACACCGGAGCCAGCTTGGCCTTGGGTGATGGCATCCAGATCGGTGCTGGTGGCAGCCGTGGTTGTTACACCAGAAATCTCGAAGCCGGCGTCTTGTAGTGCCTTGGCTAAGCAGCGAATGGTGATATCCGGAGTTGGCGTGTCTCTGTGCTCGATGGTAACCATCGAGGTGACAATGTTTGGTGAAACCCAAATGACATCGTGGCTACAGGACTCCTGCAAGGCTTGCTCGATTGATGATACACACGACGGGCAATGAAGATTGGCCAGCAGGAATGAGGTGGTAATGCGGGGGCTCCCCGTGGAATCCATCGTCTGCAGCATTGTCAGTCGTTGTTTCTTCCTCTATGCCGTTGCTGCTCTTGTAGCAGACTGACCTTTGAGTTTGGCCAAATGCCGGTGGACACAGTGTTCAGGGATGGCAGAGGGACAAGACGGGACAATGGCAAGGGAGGCGTCAGGCCGAGCTTGCCGGGGCACCTGTCACGAGCTATGACAGGATCCGGGTCTGTGAATGGCAAAGGACCGATGACAATCGACAGTCAATGGGAGGGAGGGGAAAAAAAACAGAAGACTTCGCGAGTTAAGTGTTGACAACTACTGATGCTGATTCCAAGTGTTGCGGTAATAGATTATGCCAAAAAAGCACGTGCCGTGTTAGTGATTGGAGTTGGAGTTGGATCCCAGATCCCGTCTCCTGAGCCAAAATAGGACCTGTACTGTGGACAGGTGTTTGTTGTGACAGGACAGAGTTTTGGAGAAAAGAGGGAGGGACAAACTCCATGGTTTTGTTGTTTCTGCGATTTTCCCTCTCTCCTCCGGCCAGGTGGTCACGGATACCTGTCGCCTGCAGCGTTTGTTTGACTTTTCGCTCCCCCGTGGCAATTGTGTGTCCAGGTCGTTGGAAATGCTGTTGAGATTGGTCTTGCCTGTTTGGGCTGCGCGTTTTGTGCGTTGCAGAATTTGACAGTGGCAGGCTCTCAGCTTTCACTCCGTCACAGTATAGCTACTGTTCCATTTGGTGGGTGTTTACTGTGTAGATACTGTTTTCAGGGGCACAAAAAGCGCATACGTGACGTAATCTGCTCACTGAAGGTCCGTCCAGGTTTCATTTTGGTGGCTTCCTACACCATTAACTGAGCGCGTTAATCAGCCCAAGCGAACGCGCTTGGATCCAGGTAAGGAAAGGCGCCCAAGGTGGTACTCGAGCTGATCAAGGAGCCTGGAATCGACATGAAGCTTCCAACTCGGATTCCATCGGACCTCCGCCCATCCATCCATCCATCCATCTCTCCGTCTATCTCGGCTTTGTCACAAACCAACATTGAGAACCATCCCAGTCGGCATTTGCTGACAATTGCAACTGAGAGTGGCAAATCCACCACATGCAGCGTCTAGGGCGTCTCTCCCCGCATTGCGCTAACCGCTAGCCGCAGCAAGATCCCTTGTTTCTCTACGTAGTAAGCGCCTATCTCGGTCCCTTGTTGATCGACAGGTCCGACACGTTCCCAAATAGCTGGACCGGACCCATGGGGCCGAGATCTAATACACAGTATCTCATCGGCTAGTTCTTGCGGCAGAGCGCATTTTATGTTTTTAGTTGGCCGCTCAGCTTCCGTCAGTATTCGATCGTGACTTGGTCGAAGCGCTCCGACAAACTCACCGAAGCCGTTTCCCGGCGTGTTGCTGGTCAACTTAGTCTCATATTCGGCACGCTTATTATGGTCGGCGCGGATATATTAGACTTGCAGAATAACGGTCTTGTCCTATGTATTACGAATGGTTTCTATATTCCGGGCTTCGACTAGGCTCACTCAATCACACTTTTTCCTCATGCCTCCAAAGGACAAGACGTTCTTGCGGAAGCCACCGTACACATGACCATACGTGAGCAGCCCTAACATTGCTCATCCTGCGGCGAGCTTGGCACAGGAGCAGTTTGCGCGGTTGGTCCACCATGCCGTCGTCCGGGATGTGTGAACCGGCCGAGAGAATCCGGACTCATCCGAATCAACGTTGGTCCTGTCGCGAACCCTCCAAACCAGAGAACATTGAGAGAATCTTGACTAAACGGAATGTTACGATTATATGTATAGTTATGAGTGTACGTCAAACAAGAAAAAAAAAACCGAAAAACTAGGTCAACAGACGCACCTTGCTATCTTGAAGAAGCCGTAGTGCTGGTTAGCCATAACTTGACAACCTCGTGATCAAGCAAACCAAGGTAGCTCAATTGAAGCTCCCCTGTTAACCCACTCGTCCGCAAGCGTGGCTGCGCGAGCGCTCAATGTTTGCTACCAAACTCAACAAACGACCACCGACTGCCCAGCGTGTCCTCATCGACCCCTGGCAGATTTTCCCCCTTCTTCAGCAGTAAAGATGCGACAGAGTGCCAGGTAAGGCATACCGTCCGGCGCTCACATCAAGGCCGCCCATCCCGCCCAAGGCGGAGACCGCGCGCCAAGTCTTTTATTTTTTTTCATCCTTTCAAGTTTTGCCCAGAGACGACGAGGTTGAGGTTATTGAAATGATTCGAATAGACAAGACAAGACCGCCCACTTTACGGCCCGCCAAGAATAGTCAATCCTTTCGCGAGCGCGTTGACCCAGGGGCTGAGTCGGCGCAGCATCTCCTCCGCAATTGTGTTTGGTCGCTAGAGGCTCAAGGTAAACATTGTGGGCCGGACACCAGACATGACGAACGTGTGGCCCAAGCCACGTCGACCAATTCGTTGTGAAATGAACACCGCGGCCATGTCAATTCACGGGGTGAGCCCCAGCCACCGGAGCCCTCGGTCTCGGGAGTCACGGCCGCGTGGCGGGCTGCGAACGAGTGGACAGGGGTGTAGTCGGTTTGCCCTTGGCCATTAGCCACTTTGCCACCGGCCCATATCCACGAATCCGCCCGGGGGCGTGCTGACATAACATAATCACGGGCGGACGTTGATAAAGATGACAGGCGCGCAAGGCCGCTCCTCCGAGCCCGGAAATACATTGTACGTTTGATTGCTTGAATTTGAGGCATTGTCTGTATCCGCCTAACGTCACCCGGGGGAGTCGAGCAACATGGTACTACCCGACCGCACATGGCGACCTGGTCCCGACCTCGTGACTCACTCACAGCCCCCCTACGAGCCGGGCATTAGACCCACCCCGACCCCGATCGCCGCCGGGGCCATACCTACCCATGAGCTCCGTCCTCGTCGACGAGAAATGTCATTGATCGGTCCATGTTCGCATCGTCAAGGTATTCGGCATTTTTCATGATGAACCAATGTCTAGCCAACGCATGGGTGCTGGTTCTACAATCGGAGCAATCCACTCTTTGCAAAGATACACGCAGGACTGAGGTCTGAATCCTGCATCCTCACGTCCCAGCCCCAGCCCGCATCCTTCCAGCCAAACTTTCGCCCGATTGCCCCATCCCCAGCCAGTCGCGCATCATTGACCGACCTTCCACATCCAACGGTAGTTATGCCAAGCCAACAATCATGATGCATGTCATTCAGTACCTTGACCCTCCCCCCAGAATGATGACCTCTTTCCCCCCCGCCTTCAACCGTAAATCACTCCCCGATACGGCACGTAGGTATACCGTTTGCTAACAAGCAGATCCCGGCAGCAAGGCCCTCTTTAACGTCACCATTCTGGACCCTTGAGGTGCAACCCCGTCGGCGACGTCGCTTTATGTTGGGCCGCCTACTGGCAAGCTTTTGCTGCTACGACGAGGAAAGGGGGTGAAAAAAAGAGGAAGCCTTCCGCGCTCACGTTGTCCCACCTACACCAACCTACGCCTGGCCAAGAATTTACTTCGTCATTCTCCTCTTCAATCGTAAATCCAATTTGTGGCGAGAAGCCTTTGGGGAAGGAAAAAAAAAAAACCTTGACGATGAAAAAGACTAGACGAAGTGTGAAGAAATGCCGAAAATTCCCCCTGCCCGAAGAGACTTGTCCGGATTTTGCCGCATTCCGATCGCAGACATACCGCCGAGACACCACTTGTCGAGACCTCTTGGGGAAAGCAGCAAAAACTCCCGGAATCCCCCGTTAGAACCACCCCTTACAGCCCGTCACCGGCGCCAACGATCTCGGAGCGGTGTTCGGCAATCCCGTTCGCTCCTTTCGCCCACCTTCAAGTGCGACGACTAGACTAACTAGTCCGTTGCCCGTGAAAGTGTTTGATGTGTTCGCATCGCGTGAAAAGTAAAAGGGTGTTTAGGAGGGGGACGGGAGGGGAGGGGGAGTGTCAACAGACCAGGGCGCCTCTCAATAACGTGTTTTCAACCCAACCGCCAGACGCCGCGGGGCATCTGTTCGAAGCTTTGTCGTCGGCATGTCTGGGCCAGAAATAAGAAAATAAAAAAAATAAAAAACCAACACATCGAGAAGCATACCCCCCCTGACAATGATGTTGAAGGAAGGAGAGAAAAGAAGGATCGTTGTCGTCCTGGATATCCGATTGAGAAGCCCCCTACAATAAGGTTATACCGCTGCCCCCGTGCATCCCATACGCTCCCGGCCTTGAATCATGCTCCGTTCTCTCCACCGGTATTGATGACGAAGGAAAAAAAGACAAGAAAAGAAACGAGGGCAGAAAAAACTGATTCATGATAAACTCATGGTTGCACAAATTCCCGGTTTAGAATTCATACGGAGTCATGAAGCCCACACACGCGTACGTACCCCATTTCCTCTTCGTTTGATGCTTGCAGGCTTTCAAACCATGAAAACCAAGACGTCCAACCATTTCGTGATCGGGTCATCCTCGATCCTCGTGCATCGACCTTATCAAAGAAAGGCATGAACCACAGGGGAAAAGCATACGGACTCGTAACCGAGACATCAACAGAAGGATGACCACGGTCAATGTCTCGCACGTGAAGCTGGATGCGCTCTTAAAGCCCCACCTTCCATTCGTTCCGCTCCGCTCCTGTACATAGGTACATCCCGTCCCACTATCTGCATCCAAAAAACCGGCTGCATTCAACGTCACGAGGACTATTATGCCGGGGGCCACACAACCGTTCTGGACCACCACGCCAACTCCAGGCTGCAAGCGGGGGCGGGGGGCAGGATCAAGGCCGAGGGTGTTCACGAAACCAATTCTTCACAACGTGACAGACTTGCGAAAGGCGAACATTTTGTTTGAAAGCAGGCATTGCGCCTGTTGATTTCTCATTTGTTGGGGACATTCTCGTTGACAGAGACAGACCCTTTGCGTATCTGCTGTGACGCTATATGCTTAGCCGTATCCACGGCAGCTTCCCATTCCTGGTCCTGAAGCGTTGCCCTCTACCATGCGAGGACGTTGCCGAATGACAGAAAAAAAAAAAAAGAGAAAAAAAAAAGACACTGAAAGAAAGAATCGTGTTCATGAATGTCCGCCCAACACCGTCCCATATATGCAAGTGACCCCGAGGATGCTCTATCCTCAATCCATGCCATGTACCAGTCCCATTACCAACGCCCTCAGTAAGAAGAAAGATGAAGGGGGGGAAAACCACATTGCCAGCCGTCCTTCTCTATAGCATAATCCAACACCATGCTTTTTTGGGTGGCTCAAAACATAGGAAATGTGAGAAAAAAGGATGTGACAAGAGAAACATGCGATAGACCATCTACCGCACTGTCACGGCACCTCCGAAAACACGGCCCCACATGCCACGGCCCATGCGGGCTCTCTTCGCCTTGGTGCCTTCTTGCATATCGCGAAGATCGTCGGTGCTGATTTCGTACGGGAGGAGCGGTTTCCTCTTGGGAAAAGTCGAAGCTGGTTGCTCGATGTGGACTTCGACAGGCGAGTCATACATGCTGCCGTTTGGGACGTACATATATGGTTCCTCGGCAGGATTGTCTAACGGCGTGGTCGCACGAGACTGGGACCGGCTTGACGCCACTGAGGGAGCGTAGGAGCTGATAGAGCTGCCATAGCTGCTGCTATAGCATAGGCCGGGAGGGGTGATGGAAGCACCACTGTATGTCCGCATGTGGTCGGGCGTGTCCTGTCGTGAGCGGGAGCTGGCACGCGATGAAGGAGGGCTGGGGTAGGTGGCCATGTTGTACAACTCCTCCTGTCGCCGGCGCATCTCCTCCTCCTGCTTGCGGCGGCGTGCAAGGCGACGGGCATGCTTGGCTTGGATCTCAGTGCGGATGGGCGCCAGGAACGGCTCAAGCTCACGATAGAGGTCATCTTCAGTGATCCTCAAATCCCAGTCCAGAAGAAAGAGAAGTTGCTTCTCCATCAGGTTGACTTCCGTTCTGCTAAAGCCAAAGTTGGAGAAATCGTTGTTGACGTGGCTGTAAGTAGCCCAGTGCTTGTTCTTGGGCGAGCTGTCGTTGAGATATTTGGCAGTCAGAATAAGAGCAGCGAGGAAGATGCGATGGGTGGTGCATCGAAGCCCACGAGCCATAGGTTGCAGACGTGACTTGAGTCTGGTGAGGTACACAAGAGTGGACATGAGCGTGGGAACCTGAACGTTCGAGGAAACAACGAGCTGTGTGATAAAAGACTCGAGCGTAGGCAGATCGGCGTCTTCGGAGCGGACAGCTCGGGGCTCGGGTGTCCTGGGTGGCGTCGGAGGAAGCTGCTGTTGACGGTGTGCCTCCGCGGCAGCGGGAGGCATCAGAGCACTGTCGCAGGCAATGACATTGTATGCCGCACCCGCCAGGTACGCAATCATTGACTTGCTGACGGGTTGATAGACGAAGTGGTCGAGGGCAGCAGCGTTGAGCTCGCCCAAGCTGAGTGGTGACCGTGACTCCATTGTGTCGTGAGTGTGGATGAGACGAGGTGGTTGGGGCTGTGGATGACAAGAGGGTTGAGAGTAGTGGAGTCGTCAAGTATGAGGACCTCTTTTTAGTGAAGAGAGGCTTCCTCTGGGTAGGTGTGGTCGTGAAGAGAGTCGAGGTAAGAAGGTGGAAGAGGGAACAGGGGAAAGGGAAGCCCGAGCTGATATATTAGACGAAAAGGAGGGTGTGGGTGTGGTGCGGCGAAGTTCATGTGCTTCGTCGCAAGTGACGGCCCAGGCTTTTGGGGACAGCCAGGGAGGTGAGGGATGCGGAACACTTAGTCGTCAGTGGGTGACGTGCGGTCCACGAGGCTGAGTGGACAGGTCAGGGGGGGTCGCTAGCGGTGCTAGTGGTAGTAGGGGGTTAGATTTTTAGGGAGTCTCAGCAGGACGCCGACGGAAGTGCCTCTGGGGCTTGGATGCTCGGGGGTGGGCTGGAATTGTAGATCCCAGGGGTGTGGGGTGTGGGAAAGGAGAAGGAGGGGTGTGGGTGACAGGAGTGGCAGGGGTGGATGGGTTAATGGGGCGTGAGATAATCCCGAAAGGGTGTGTTACTAAGGTACGAGAAAGCGAGCTGTCGCAGGGGGCGGACTGGCCGGCAAGGGTCTGGATTTCGCGAGATGTATGAAGTCTGCGATGTATGGGAGCGGCTTGTTGTTGATGTATTCAATCTCGACGCGTAGTGTGGCGTTACAACTCTCTCAGAGTGTAGTACAACCTAGGCAGCCTGAGATATTACTCTTGCGGGATTCTGACGATTTGCAAAGTCTGATCGATTGATGGCTGGTGCTTGGCAGAAGCTGAGATGACGAGGTGGAAAGTAGGAAAACTGTTGCGATGCTGGCGAAAGACACAGTCTAGCTGTTGTGTTACCGGTGTGCTAATGGCAATGAAGGATGTTAAGCGGTCGTTCAAATATGAAGTCGATTGAACGGAAAGAGTGTAAGGCGAAACCTCTGGGTTCTGGAAAAAAAAAAAAAAGGAAAACTGTCTGGTAACCTATGACCAATGGAGGAAAAGGGCGAGTTTTTGAATGGCTGCAAACGGATTTGATAGCCGCGTCGAGTTTGCCAAGCGCTTGGTGAGGTTGAGTGTCAGGAAGTGACAGCGTCAAATAAACTGAGGGGGCCGAGTCAGGATTTGCGGTTTGGGTTTTGGAGAAATGGTTTAGGCCTGTAATAAGACGGATTTTGAAATGGATTCGATGCGTCAAGGCGTCCGAAACAAATTGGGCCAGCAAGTCTGTATTTTGAGTTGGGATCGGATTGATTGTCTGACGGTTGGTACGTGCACTCAGCAGGCTAATAAGGGCAGGAAGAATTCGTCGTTGTTGGGCGGCAGAGCGGCAGAGCGGTATTTCGTGGAGAATGAGGTTAAACTGGCAACAGTGGTTGGAAGGATTCGTGACTGTAGAAAGCGCAAGACTTCCTTGCGAGCGGGCGGCGTCAGACGAATTTCGATTTGTTGATTGACGATTTTTTGATTGTTCTCGGGTTCGCGGGGCGGATGCGATGTGCATGCAGATCGGCAGCAAACCAAAGCTGCTGAGTGGGCTTTGTCCGGCTGGGTTCCGGAAACCGAAAACGGGATGTTGGTCGAAGACGGGAAAATGACTGCAAGCCTTCCTATCGATCCGGAGCCTGGGTCCAGATGCTAAGAGTACAATTTTTCCGGCCGTGTCGCCGAAAGATGAACCAACTGGATTACGCCGTTACAAGGACAATAGCTGGCTCCGGCAAGTGGCAGGATGACCCTAGTCGAACTCTTTCTATGCAACAAGAAATCTTGTCAAATAGACGAGAAGTCAAGTCGAGGACAATGATGAAAGACCGTGATGAACAAGGTTCAGCGATGTCGTCCCACAAAGAGACACGATGGAACCCGTGAGAGGAGAGCTTTGGCAATGCGCTTTCCGACGCTGAAGACGAAGTTATGCGTTGGCCGAAAGTACGGGGAACCTAGTGCCCCAGGGTAGCCGTCACAGGAGATCAAGTAGCGAGTACTTGTTCAGTCTCTGGTTGGACGCGGCCGGTGAGGCGGTGCAGGCTGTTTTTCTGCGAATGAAAGCCGCAAGCAGGGGTGGGCCAAGCTTGAGAACGGAGTGGACTAAATTGGATGGATGAGACGGATTCAAGGCTGGCCGCACTCTCTATGCACGATGTCCTTGTCGAGGGGTCGAGGCTCTCGGGTACAGCGGGCTGAACGGAACGAGGCGGATTGAACACGAGGCGACGAGTCTAATCGAGATGGGATGGTGGTTTGTTGTTCAACACCGAACCACGGTCGGAGGCAGTTGTGTGAGATGTGCACGACGATGTATGCCTTGGGCGAGTATTGGGGAGAAAAAAGCCCAGTCTTCTTGTTGATGACGATGTGGATGAGTGGTGGTGAGAAAGTGGGCGGATGGATGACTGATTAGATGGCACAGGCAGCCTGTGCCTTTTGAATTCAGACTGACGCGGGCGAAATATCTGACGATGGCGGGCAGGGCGGTGACGAATCAAGGGAATTGCAATGGTCGCAATAAGGAACTTCAGTTCCAACTCCAAGGAAAAACCGTACTAGTTCCCGGTGTTCCAGTCGTAATTCCAGCTTCTCGGGCTGCTTGATCCAAAAAGAGGTGATTGTCTGGAGTAGAGCCTTGGCTTTGTCAGGCAAGTTCGTGTCGTGTCGTGGTCGAGTACAGGGGCAGGCAGGGCAGGAGCGACCCCAGGAGGTTGAAAGGCGCTACTGAACGGGAAGAGGTGGGGCGGAGACACGGAGGTGGCTGGATTGGAATGGACAGGCCACCACGTTGATGAGGGGGGAGTTGGACGAACGATGACCAGCAACGGATCGAAGGGGTTGAATAATGCCTCGGACTAGGTGTCGACGAGGAAATCAATTATTCCAGGGGAAATGGGTAGTGTGACAATAGAGTCGACGTATTAAGGTAGGGAAAAAAAGAAAAGACAATAACAACACGGGTGAACAAGGTGGGCTCGATTCGTATTCGCAGGCCGGCTGTTGATGCAGATGAATCGGGACGGTGGCTTCGGTGTAGGGTGCTGGACTTTTGCCTCCGTCTCAGTCGTCCCTGCTGCTGACGGGATGAATGCCTTGGATGGGCGCTGGCGGCGGGATGACAAGGTTCAGTCAGGACCGAAAGGGAAAAGAGTCAGTTGTCGTATTCAATACAACAACCCTCGAATGCCGGTGATGATGCAGGTGGTCTGAGAAGGAAAACGAAAAAAGAGAGAGAGTCAAGTCCAAGCGATGAGACTCGAGACTCACGAGGGAGGACACAGGGATGAAATATTACAGCTAGAGGCGCCGAGCGGGAGGGATGAGTTGTCTATTGTTATGATGACCTGGGGTATCTTGCCCGTCTTTAGGCGAGATGGACATAATTACTTTTGCCAGCCCAAGACCAAAAACAAGACCAAGACCCGACTTAAACACCAAAAGTAACCTAGATAGACGAGATGCAGGATGACCGTCTTTACTGAGTGTCTCACGGAGCCCGTTGACTGGCCACTGCAGCTCCGTCGGGTCGGGTCTCGTTCGGTTCGTCAGAGCTGATGCATTTCAGCCAGTGGTTGCGGACGCACCAAGGCGCGACACCACAACCACAAGCAAGGACCCATGTCACGTCCGTCGTCCAGGTCCCCTCTCCCCCCGGCCCCCAAGGCCTCGATCACGAACAGAAGCGGCAGGAGCGTGCAGTCCATTAATAGGAACACAACAAGAGACGCCAAGCCAGACAGCATTTGATCGTCTGGTTGGTTGTTTCCCCGCTGCGAAAGTTGCTTCTTCCAGCGATTTGACTGGCCAACAACAGCGCTCCTCGCGACGGGAAGAACAGCGGAGACTTGAGTGCGTCCCTCGAGCAGGTGCTACTACAGTATACGTTCCTACCTTACCTCAATACTCTGGGTAAGGCACCTCAACGACTGGCACTTCGGCTGGTAGCAGCGTGCTCCTCTCCCTCGCCGCCTTCTTCCCAAGGGTGCAGTCCGCGACTAGGCTCAATCCAAGGCAAACGGACAATTCCATCAAGAGTCAGCTCCCAACGATAACAACAACGCGCACGAGACATCCAACAGCATAACACATCAGGCTTCCCAAGCCCTTTCCCCCCAAACCTGTCATGCCAGCTGTCAAGGGGCCCAAGGACACTTGCACGACGAATGCGCGTGGCTCATTGGTGACCACGGCCCCCATCAAGCTTGCAGATGAAACAAGCGATGGACAACTTCGACTTGCATCCTCTACCAATCGATACTCGGCCAAGCGACGGCTCCTTCGCAAGAAAAACTCGAATTCCCGATTTTCCCCATTTGATCCAATGGGCGTTTAATTTCTGCTATTCTTGTTTTCCATCTTCCCTTCGAAACAGACAGCGTATCGACCCGCGCCTGCTTTGCTTCACCTTACCTCATCAGGACGTGGACGCGCCATCATATCAACCCGAACCGAACAAGACCCCTGTCTGCCACCACGAAAGGCCGCCATCGTTGTTGAACGGGACCGCTGAAAGGATCCGGCCTGCGTCGTTGCGACCCGACACGCATTGACCTGACACCGGCACAACACGACACGCCGTGGCCCCCTTCTTCTCTTTCTCAACTGCCTCAGCCCTCACGCCTCCCCCGAGTCAACCATCCAATGCCCTCCTAACCTACCATGCTGTAACACTACCGCTGCTGGGCCGTCGGCTCTAGCCTGCCTAGATGGATGGCTGTGATATTTTGTTTCTCGAGACGCTTCTGCTCCTGGCCTGAAATTTTGTTGGGTCTTCGTTGCCGTTGTCGTTGTCGTAGCTACAATTTAACTGCACCAAACCTGGGTACTCTGCAGCCAGCCAGTTTTACCGCACGTTGCTCTTGAGATCGGCCACCAAATATCTCCTTGTTGGCCTTCGTCGTTGCTTTTCCTGCCGACCCGCAGTTTCCGGCGAAAGAAGCATCCTCCACAGAAGCCAAAGTGCAGGCGTTTAGTAGCCAGTATTCCGCACCGAACCTGGCCACGATTGCCACCTCCTTCATTTCGTCAAGTTGCAAAACTCCACTCGAGAGCGACACGCCATGCAGTGGAACTCTCAAAGGCCAAAGTCCAACACCAGCCAGGCCACTTAGCCGGCTCGAACAAAGTGAGGTCACGCCCGTAAACCGACGCACCAAACGATGAAGTCAAACCCCCAAGCAAGACAGCTTCCCCGTTGCAAGGTTACCAGGCAATAATTAGTGCCCGTTCTGCATCAACAGTTCAACAGCAGGAAGAATGCCGGAAGCGGATAAGCGTTCGGTGGTGCTGATGAAACGAAACACTCAACGCCATCACCCGCCTCTGAGACAGTGTTTGGAGATTTTCTTCCGCCGACCAGCTTAGCCGTCGGTCAACACGAGGAGCAATCAGCCAACTATCTCTTATCACCGCCCATCCCCTAGCGGCCTTCCGAGATGCTCAAAGGTGGCGGACTTGATGACCTCAGGAGATTTAGGCTTCGTACAGCCCAGTCCACCCAAGCCAGCAGTGTGTTTGGCCTACGAATCGCACTTTCCCCTCGGCTGCTCCTTTGTTGGGCTGTGGGAGCAGGAGCAACATAGTCCCAGTTCCTGACGCATGATGACTTTGCTTGAAGGGGGGAAGGAAGCCGTTTCTCATGTGGCTTTAACCAAAAACTCGATTCAGTTCCCAAGTACCAACCAGAACTTCAAGAACGAATTAGATGTCCCCCACATGGCGGTCGTGCCAACCAATTCGTGCCCTATTTGAAGCACTTGTTATACTTCTAGCTTCGACGCTAGGTGTTAAATGCCCTACCTAACCACCACCAGGTAACATTTTCGAGATGAAGGCTTTCATGCCTTTGCCAGAACAAGTTACGCTGTGTTATCCATGATCTCCAACGCGGTCTCTGTCCATGCTGCCAACAGGCCGCAACCCTATCAGCGGACAAAAGCCAGAGTTTCGGGCTCGCATAATTGATCGCCCTCCCTCCCGCAATTGAACCGCAATTGACAAGGTGGCATGGCATTCCGGGACAGGGAAGCAGCTCGCTGTCACGCCTCTTGCGGGACTGCCCAGCCGGCGATGTCGAATTCTTACTTCGTGCGACCCAGCTGGTACCTCCTATCCCGTCTCTCTGAGGTAGATCATTCCCCACGTTGTGGTTTCATGTAGCCGCCTCTTCATTCTCATTGGAATGCATTCCACCTCGCAGTACGTCTACAACACACCTCCCACCGCTCTGCCGGACCCCTATTCTCCCCCTTTTGTGGCCTTCGGATCGATGGACCGGTGCCCAAGCGCAGGGCAAGCGACCGGGAATGCGTAGGGAGAAGGAGGACCAACACAACCGCTGCCAAATAGCCCCAGCAGAGGTGGTCCCCGATGGCTGGCCCCAACGTCCGTGCTGACGCTCGTCCCAAGGGCCCAATCTGTTGTAGCGACATGCACAAGAGACCGGATGGCAGCTGACAAAAAGGCAAACGCACCGTGGCCCTTGGCCCACGAACGGCGGCGTCAATAGCCCCGTACCGGCGTATGTCCTCATTAAATGAACTCCTGCGGACGGCGGCATCGCCTTGACCTGCGGACCACCGATTAGCTTGCCAGATGTGTCAGGTGTGCTAGTCTGCCTCTAATTAACCCCTTCTCCTAACTTGTGGCAGAACCCCAAAGGTCCCATAGGATACACGGTTACCATGCCCGTTGCGGCCTCATCGTTTCGAACTGCGTGGCCAAGGGTGCGCTTTCAACAAGCATTCATGTTGATAGGATGATGCTAACAACCGCCACCATGCATCGCGGCGTTGCGTGCTGCCCAGCTAGTACACATAGGATATACGTAGCCAGACGAAGCGTGTCCAGCCCAGCTGGAGATTTCCCCTCTCGGAGGGAGCAACCCGATCTACAGAGTTTGCGCCTCAGCGAGGAATGGCCATGCATACAATGGCCATGCATACTATGGCTCGCCCAGTGCAGGAATGAATATGGCTGTATCATCGGTGGTTGGTCGGCGAAAGACAATCCGACTGCGTGCTGATTCCACCAGGCATACAACTCGGCGACATATTGAACTGACATGCCGATGGCAGGCTCTTTCCTTGCAGGCCGACAACGATCTAGTCAGTCCAGGTCGCATTCTGAGCCAATGCAGAGACTCCCTCGCATTCACTTGCGGTAGCATTCTTCCGATCGCTCGGCCGCCTAGACACTCTCGGCACAGACCCGAATCCCTCACCGCCTCCCTCCGCCTCCTCCCCTCAACGGACCCCGGGGCTCCATCGCCCTCCTTTCCCAACTCCGTCCCCATAAATTCCGGGGGGGGGGCTTGCCGCTTTTGTGCTGGTAAGTCGGAGACGGCTCCGGTGGCATTCCTCGCGAGTGCCGTGATTGGCCGCAAGACTTTGGAATTGAACACCCTCTTGATAAGGCGAACTCGCCAATCACACCTCGAAACGCAGGCCACTCAGGTGGCTGTGTCTGCGACACAATATGTGGCTGATGTCCCCGACCTGAAGAGCTCAGGAGGCCTGCTCTACTGCAAACACAGCGTATGTCCCCGCCCCCTGGCTTAGACACTTCTCAGTACTCAGCATTAGGGGACACATGTTCGCTTTGATGCACTAGATACCGGTGTCCCCATGTTCTCGATACTAATTCATGCGACTTATGAACTGATGAACCAGTTAGAGTGTTCTCTCAACCTCTCCCTGGTTCGTTCGTCTTGCACCCCAGCCAATTCGACCCACGCCGAAGCCTGCACGCCTGCTCCTCCAAAATGGCGACTCTGAACCTAATTACCCCGCATAAGATTCTTTCTAATTGGATTAGTCGTCCCCCTCCCTAGTCCGTGGTCGTGCCACACGCTGTCAGCTCACACGCCCCCCCCCCCCTTGCCCTACGCTAAGCCCCCTGCACAGCTGGCAGTCTTCGCACATTCCCATTCGCTCGGCAGGGATCCCAGTACGTAGCTTGCGCTCTCCCAACCTGCCATCCCATCGCTGATCGCCGGCCTCGGCTCCTCAGTCAGTTGATCGACCACCGTTCCCGATCACGCCCCCCTGAGCTGTGTTACCAGGCTTACCCCTGTTTATCCTGCTGAGTGGTCACGACTTATAACAGCACCAGCCACAATCCGGGACCTGATTGCCACTTCCCGGATCCGAAACCTGGCATCTTCCGTGTCATTAGTCATGTATGTCGTCTTCCAAGTTTCCGGTCAACGTGCAAGGCCCTCTCGACCCCGCGGGGCCGTTTCAATACGAGCTGCCTCCGTCTTTGAAAATGAAGAAGACGTAGAGACCTAAGAAAAGCTAGAGAAATGACAGAAGCATGGTCCACGCCAAGCCTGTGCCCGCTAGCTAAGTCAACGTCACTTTCAACTTCCGAGGAACCGACTTCCCAGAAACCTGGAGCTGGGAACCCAAGTAGAACTCCGCCGTGCTAGCCTTTCGTACGAGATATTTCTGCCCCGAACACTCGCCACACCATAAAAGTGAGCATATCATCGACCCGGCGTGCTTCCTGCCGCAGTGCGGCGCTGCCCGGCTGCCTTTCTCCTTTGACGTTTCGGGCGTGGCGTTGGGGCGGGTAAACTTCGCTGCTTGTCGTCCAGTGAATGGCAGAGCGATTGTGTCAGCTCCAACAAAGCAGAGAGTGGAAACTACCGTGACGCCTCGTCGGCACGCCGCCGAGCCATTGTACTGTTCTAACAGGTGAATCAAGCTCAACGCCGGCCAGCCCAAGGCACGCCGGAAGAGATAACAAAAAAAAGCATATACCCAATCAGTGTGACCTGTCCCTCCCCCCCTTTCCCTTTGCTTCATAGACTTCTGGGCGCTTCAGCTTCGGAAGTACCCTTTCTCTACACTGACCCCCTCGTTCCGAATCCCAAGCAAACAAGGTCCCGTATATCGCGGCCCTACGAACAGTGTGCGTTCGGCTATCTACTTCGATTATAGTAGTTCAGGGGACAATGCCCGGCGCCAGATGGGTATGGAGCGTTTCCCTTTTGCTCGGCTCGAAGCCTCGTTTTCAAACGACAACATCAACAGGGTCTCGAGACCATGTCGAAGGGCGAATATCATCTTGCGTGAAGTGAACAAACGATAAACCACACCGTTCATCCACTGGACATTGCCCGTCAACCGCCGCGTTTCAGGAAGCGCGTCACGTCGTCTAAGCCTCAAATCATGCTGCATAACCTAGCGCACAGGATTGTAACCCTCGTCCGAACAGGGTATCCGTCCCATGTCCGGGGAGCTTTTCGATCCCACCCCACAAGCGCCCGTCCGCCCCTGTCCGGCGGCATGCCTCAAAAAACCGCTGCATTTGCCTAGACCGATGGAAATAGCCACAGCAGTCTGCGTAACCGCTGTTGATCATGCACTTGCCCGAACCGCCATTGGTCCTACAGCCGCAGCGACCGGGGCAACCCCAACCCTCTGTTGGATCTCCTGCAGCATCGACCGCTAGCAACCAACCGTACGAAAACAGCGACTGGCAGGCTCAATTCAGGATCTACTGCAGACGTTTTGGGGGAATGGTGCGTTCTTCCTTACGCCCTTCTGCGTCCTCGTCATCATCCAGTTCATGGACCCGACAGCTTGGATGATGGCGTTCAGAGCCAGCTGCCAAGACATAGAAATGTTCCCGCTTTTCCTGATCCTGCAGCAAACGACTTCGTCCAGGCGTATCGTGTTGGCGCTTCATCGCAGCGTTCCACGGCGCCGGCCGCCTATGGGCAAAGAAATGAACTTCCCTCGCCATCCCATCATACACCCACGACGCCCAAACCGCATGCGGCGAGACATTCCCACCAGCGCACATGGCAGCCTCCTGCTTTACCGTCAATCACCAAATGAAAAAAAAAAACACAAAAAAAACTAACAGGCACAGCCTCCACAGGATTTTTCTAGATCGCCCCCGTCTGCAAAGCACCGATGACACCCATCCCGCCGGTTTCCATCTGCCGTCTTCCCCTTCAAAGACGTAGTNCTCTTTCTCTGTGCCACAAGCTTCAAGTCCCCCGAGACAGGCACCAGGTCTTTGGGATTGGCCCGCTCGTACTTTGCCTTCACCCCCTCCATGTGGGAAGTCTGAATAGCCTCCAGCCCGCGACGCCGCGTTTCACTCCTCTCCCAGGTTTGCGGTCACAAGCATCCCGTTTGCGGCCTCGCCGGTGACGTGCAAAAGACTTCTTCGGCTTCTTCGACTCCTTCTAGCTGCTTCTCCTGCCCGCGCCGTCGTGGTCAAGATCCTCCACTGTGGCTCCTCCACTTCGAAGCAGGGCCCGAAACGGCAAAATCAGCGCCCGCGGAGATGTTGAGCTCAAACCATCTGCAACAAGACCCCGAGACCCCGTAGCGTGATGATGTTCACCACTTTGGCTTCCTTTTGAATGGAGTCTTTCTGCGCCTATCCCTTTCCCCTCCAACGCCAGGTCACCTCTAAGGTGGACAAGGGACAAGGGGCACACGCCCACCCAACCCCGTTCCTCAGCAACATCATCGACCTCAGAGAGGCAAAGGAGAGTGTCTCGCATCTTGTCCCCTCTCGGCATAGCTACGGGAAAAACCCTCCCCAGTTTACGGAATCGTGCTTCAGAATCTCGGTTCTTGGCTTGTTTGACACTGAGACTGGGATGACTGTTCCCAGGATCTTGGGATCTCATTTGCGACCCGTTTGAACCTGTTTCTTGGGATTTTTACGTACGTTTGCGAGTCAACGCTGCTGGGAAAATGTCTTAGTGCCGTTCGAGCTTATCACAGAATCCGGGATAGCAGGGAAAGAGAAACCCACAAAGTTTTTGGATCGCGATGAGGGGACCGATGAACGCCGTGATCATCGAGGTCGACGTTTCGACGTTGGGCTCTGACAGCCATGACGTGTGGTACGGCACGTCTCCTCGGAGCCCACGCTCTAAAGATCACTCTCCAGGCGTGCCATGCCGTCTGGCCCATGACTGACGTGGATCGCGTCCAAGGTCGAAAAGCCTCATTCTCCCCCTGACGCATGGCGCGGGACTCGCCTTGCGTCTCGGGTTCGCATTCCCATATACGCCTCTCTCCAAAAGTTCCTTTCCCCTCGTAAGAAGGAAAAGCTTATGCCAGTGCCAGCAATACTTTATTCTCACCAGTTTCCCGCCGCAAACGGCCAACCGCTCGACCCGCAGGACAAACGCACCAGAAGCCCGCCCCGAAACCTTCCTTGCCCTTTCCCCTCCCACCCCCAGATCACGGGATGGACATTATTCCCATCCGGCTTTATGCTACCTAGTGCGGAGTGTTACTGATGCCGTCCAGTCGTAAGATTTGATCATCGCGACGGAATAGAGTTGACCAAGAGAAAAAGACCAGGCCAGAACCTGGTGATCGTCGTTCTCTCGTTCCTTTCCTGGCTGTGCGGCTTGCCCGTTTTGTTTCAATCTGTCGTGATTTGTGAGTTCATTGGACCACTTATCACGCTTTGCGAATATCAAATCGTGGACTGAACTATACGGCATGTCGATTGTCCTCCCCCCTCCTCCCCGCCTTCTTTCTCTTCATCCTCCCTTCCCCGTCGTCCGAACTTATACCGAACGCGGGATGAACGCCGCATAGGTGCCGGGGGGACTTTTTTGTTATTTTTTTTTCTTTTGGAATTTTGGAATTTTGGTTTCCTTTCGCTTTCGGCAAGGTTGTTGTGGCATGCCGACCACGCGGCGGGCCGGGCGTTGGTGATGATGTACTAGGCAGACCGTAGTGGCAGACTTTTATCGATCCCGTCATACACTACTTACTTTGTGATGGTTCCCTTCTTTTTTCATTTCCTAGTTCATCCCACCCTCCTACCTTTCTTTCTTTGGAAAAAAAAAACATCACTAATCATTACAAAGCCCACTCTGTAATTGGGCGCTGTGCCAAGGGACCGCTGATGAGAGATGGGACTCATCTTTTCTTCTCTTTTTCCCTTTTTTTCCTCGTAGACGGGAAAGGAAACCGTTTCGCGGGGCTAAGGTGAGGAAGATATGGGGGAGGGGGGGCGATTGTGGGGGTGGGGGATCGGATCGTATCTCATCCGTTCCCTGGCCTCTTTCATTGATTTCCATTCTCTTCGTCAGTCAGGGACCTCTTGCGATCGCGGGAAACGTGCAGACTGGTTCCAACGGAGGAGATGGCGGTGGGTGTGTAGAAGTGGACGTCTTCGTTGTGAGTTTCCCACCGGGGNAGACGGTTGGGTTTGGATTCCTGGAGCGAGACGATGTCTGTCACGTTTGTGTGACTCCTGAGTTGTTGTCCGGTCTCGACCTTCCTCGCGGGCTGAAAAATCATACAAGCATGAACTGGATACCTTTCCAAGAGGGTGGTGGACGACGACGAGGTGCGTCTGGGAAGCTCAGATTGGCAACCAATGACCAGATACTGTACGAAGATGAGTAGTGGTGAGACTCCGTCCACGCATGGAAGGTTGCTCAGTTCTCTGTATCCATGCAAATGTCTTGCTCACGGACTCAATGTTTTGATATCCATCATTGGGGGCGCGTGTCCTCGGCGTCTCCCCCCCAAGGGGGTTTCTTGTTTCCTCGCAGAAGTAAACGACGAGAAGATGGTGCAAGGCACATTGTCCCTCCCCCCCAATGCTATGATGAGCTACCTCCTGACCAGATCCGCCCCATCGAACCAGTCAGATTTACTAAGTCTACGGAGGATAGGTATTCTGGTCGCGGCCCGGACCGCAGCCTGGCCCGGTACCTTCGTAGATAGTTCCATCTAGCATCGGTTCATGTTAATGTTTGCTACGCTTCTGTTTGCTCAACTCGATGGTTTTTCGTGACTGGCATAGGGTACACACCCTTGCCCTTTGCCGGATTACTATCAGGGCGGCTGGGAGGGAAATCTCAACGCACCAGGATATCACAACAGCATCTCACAAACAAAGGTATGTTATATACTCACATGCCCCACGCTTGAGCTCTTGGCCAGATGAAGCGGTGTAGAAAGATGAAGCGTCGTAGAGAGGGGCAAGTTTGCCAAACGGTCGAGGAACACCCGAACCCCTTTCACCACACACCCAAGAAACGCAGATGTCTGGAACCACGTAGCCCGGCCATCGCGTCAGCATCACACGTGAGAGGAGGTAACAGTCGTGCCAGTGGAAAGGTCAGGCAGAATGTCAAACTTGTCTCTTTTTGTGTTCCATTAACCATTTCTGTCTCACCGAAACCGACCGTATGCATCGTCCGACTCCGTACATTAAGATTTATGACAAAAGAAATTAAAGAAGGATCGAGTCGAGTCCCTCCTTGCTTGCCCAAGAGCGGAGAGAGTTCTTCTCTGAGGCAGGCTGCCTCCCTGTGTCCGGCGGAGGGGGAAAGAATGTCAGGTACAACGCCTTTTCGCAAATGATGCAGCTCAGTGAAGCACAGTTATGGTTGAGACCTCTCATCCTCATTGTAGCCCGCAGACAAGATCCAGCGACGGGGGGAACCCAAGCTTGAACGACTCAACAGCCCACATTCCTTGGGAACTCTCTGCTGATGTCGAGTGTCGAGCCACGCTGCCAAGCACTACCCGTCTCTATCTTGCCGACGTGGCAATGAACCAACAGCTGTCCCTGCTTCGTATCTTGCCGCTGTGCTTCTAGGTGGGTGTGTAAAACGTAAATTTTGTGTTTTCGGTAATGTTGTTGGACGACGTCGAGTGGACTTTAAAAAACAAGACATGCCCTCACAGTATCCTAGAAAGCAGATAGGATACTGAATCTTAAGGCGCCTGCCGTTTGTCGAGGGGCGTCCCTCACCCCTGCAAGAGACAACCGAAGTGGCGCAGCAATCTGGGAAAGGGCCCTCTCAAAAGTAATCGAAGCGCTGGTGCATGGAGGCTGCGTGCGTGGGCATGGGGTATTCCTAGTTTCCATAGTATCCGTTGCTGCGGCCGGTCCTCTGGTGCTGGTCGGGGTACGTCTCAAAGTACGGGTGGTTGCAGGCGGCCTTGGCCGAGATGCGGCTCGCTGGATCGTACACCAGCATCATCTCGAGCAGCTCGAGACCCTCGGGATCGAGGTTCGAGCACAGCGCCTGAGACTCGTTTCGGATCCACTTGGGGAACGAGCTCTTGAAGTCGGGGTACGACGTGACACCGGGCCAGACATCTTCGGTTGGCGTGCCGAGCGTGCTACGGAAATAAGGGCTGTTAGCGAGCTGCGCAGAACCAGATCTCGGCGTCTCAACCGCAGAGGAAAGGAGTAGCATACCGGAAGATCTTAAAGATCTCGTCAATCTCAGAGTCGCCGGGGAAGAGGGGCTTGCGGGTGCACATCTCGGCAAAGATGCAGCCGACGGACCACATGTCGACGCCGGTGGAGTACTGGCGTCCACCGAGCAGGATCTCGGGGGCGCGGTACCACAGGGTAACGACCTCGTGGGTGTAGGTGCGCAGAGGCACGCCAAAGGCGCGGGCGAGACCGAAATCCGCTAGCTTCAGGTTGCCGTCGCTATCGATCAACAGGTTCTGGGGCTTAAGGTCGCGGTGGAGGACGCGGTGGGAGTGACAGTAGCGGACGCCGTCGCAAAGCTGCCACATGAACTTTTGAATGACGGGCTGACCAAGGCCGAGGCGGGCGAGGGTCTCGGAGCTGCCCTCGGGCAGGGCCTTACCGCGGCCGCCGTCGCTGACGGGCAGGGACTCCATGTACTTCTTGAGGTCGAGATCGAGGAACTCGAAGACGAGGTAGAGCTTGTGCCCATCGGCGTGGACGATGTTGAAGAGGCGCACGATGTTGGGGTCGCGCATCTCCTTGAGGAGGGAGATTTCGCGGATGGCGGTGGACGGGACGCCCTCGTCCTCGGCTTCAAGGCGAATCTTCTTCAGCGCTACTATGCGCCCGCCATTGAGGAGGTCTCGTGCCTTGTACACGACACCGTAGGTGCCTATTAAAGAAGGAGGCGGTCAGCACACGAATTGCTCTACAAAGTGCCGTGCCCCATCTGCCGCCGCCGGGCAATGGAAGGCTGCGAAGTCCAATGCAGCTTACCTTCACCGATCTTCTCCAGCTTCTGGTAGTTCTCCATGGTGCGAGACAAGACGAGGGGTAGTTGGCCAAGCAATGGATCAATGAGCGTACGAGGCACAAAGAAACGGGATCGAATCGATGTGTCCTGGCGTCAAAAATAAAAAGAGTGTCGGTCGTAGTTGTCGTCGAGGACGGTCGTCACAGTCGAGGCGGCCTTTGTTGGTGGGGTGGGATTCCAGTTGTTGTGTAGTCACCTCAGGGTCTATCTGGGCCGAACGAGGGGCACAGGCACAGACACAGCTGGGAAGAGGGCCTGTCACTGTAGTGCGTGTGTGTGCGTGTGTTATGTGTGTGGTGTGGTGTGGTGTGGTGTGGTGTGGTGTGGGGAACAAAGCAAACTGAAGTGCGCCCCAAGGGATACTCTTTTTCGTCAGGGGGGCAACGGCACACTGGGTCGGGATGGGATATCGAGGATCGAATTTTGTGTTGCTACTACAAGGTAATCGCCATGGGGGAAAAGAGAACAAAACGTCGAGATGTTGGCGGTCGGTCGGTCGGGCTGTCGATTCGGTCGCAAACGAAAGCCCAGGCGGCGGGAAAGGCGTCCTTTCGTTTTGGAGGGGGAGACGGATTGGGCGATGTTTTGTGGTGCTAAGATTGCAATTGATTGTTTGTCGTTGTTTACTAGCAATGAAGAAAAACAAGGCGGCGCGCGATCCGATCTCACCCAACCATGGCCGCTGGAACCCAGCTGTCGCGTCCGACTTTTTTGGCGTGGGTTCCCCTGGCTGCTAGCCCACGCTAAGAAAAAGCTTATCGATAACAGCCTTATCTGATGTATCGATAAGACAACTCTTCAGAGGTGAAGGGGCCGGGTCGTGATGGGATGGTGGGGTTACCGACAACTCACTCGAGTATTTTGTCCCGCACGTCTTGTAACTGACCGTTGTAACCGTACGATTTTGGAGAACTCGGGCAAACGATAGTAGTTCACGGGATACTATCTGATTCACTTACTTGGATGAACATAACTTTTTTCTTGTTCCCTATATTGTTTATACTTCTCGTTCAGACCCTTCCCCCCCCCCGACAACATGACGGCGGAAATCGTCGAGCTGGACGCCCACGAACAGCCATCGGAGGAGATGCGGGCACGATGGAAGGGATATTCGAGGGCGGACCAAAAAGATCTCATCCAAGGCGACGTGCTTGATGACCCGAGGTCACCAGAACAAGCCGGGAAGTTCTGCGTGGCCGGGAAAATTACCATCGACCAACTGGCAGCTGCTTTCTCTCACATAAGTCCAGACGCAGTAGACACGTCGTCCCTTCAAGATGTTCCCATATTGTACCACCCGCTCTTGCCAGGTAAGTCATAGCTGAGAAGCCTTTTCTAAAAGAATCGTAAGCTAAACTGCTCCCAGGCCTACTAATTGTACCCGACCTGGTTCCTCCTGAAGTCCAAAAGACCCTCCTCTCGCTCATGATCAACAGGGATCTCAGCGTACCAACCCACCAGACCAATCTTCATCTTCACTACGATCTACCGTACCCAAAAGGCTCAGACGGTGCATCCGAGTCCTTCTTCTCATACTCGCCCCAGCCGACGCCAATCTTCACCCCTAAAGACCCCTCTGTGCACAAGCCCCTTTCCATCAAGCAGGTCATGGACCGCCGCCTCCACTGGGTGACCCTCGGCGGCCAGTATGACTGGACGAACAGAATCTACCCCGAAGAGCTCCCGCCGCAATTCCCTGCAGACATTGCACGCTTCCTCGAGACGGTCTTCCCGGAGACGCTGGCCCAGGCAGCCATCGTCAACTTTTACACCCCGGGCGACACCATGATGATGCACCGGGACGTCAGCGAGGAGACGGACAAGGGCCTTGTCAGCCTCAGTTTCGGCTGCGACGGGCTCTTCATGATTGCGCCGAACGAGCCGGAAAAGATGTCAGAGGAGGCAAAAGCTACGGGGAAAGAGTATCTCCTCCTCCGGCTGAGGTCTGGCGACGCCATCTACATGACCAAAGACTCGCGGTTCGCCTGGCACGGCGTGCCCAAGGTGCTTAAGGGGACGTGCCCAGACTTCCTCGCTGACTGGCCAGCCGAGGATGGCAAGTACGAGGGGTGGCAGGGCTGGATGCAGAACAAGAGGATAAACCTGAACGTGAGACAGATGAGGGACTGATGAGGGAGTGGAGGTGCTTTTCGTCATTGCGTTTTAGGCAGTTCTACAGGATACCACTAGGACTCACTGGATAGCATCGAACGGCGTCAATGGAAGTTTCTCTAACGTTTCTTCAGGGCCATGAAAGCATACTGCATTTAGTCGATGGGGCAGTTCCTGGCCTGTCGTGCAAGCGGCTCGTCCAGGAGGAGGAAGTTTTACGCCCTATGGATAACAGGAAGAATACTGTCGAGAAAGTGCCGAGCCATCCCACGAGAGCCAGAAAGGCGTCACATACAGAAACCCAGCCTTCACCACGACATTCATGGGCCGCGCTTCGGAAAACATCCCTCAAGCCCGAGCTTTGATCAGATCCGCAGCCTGAGTCAAGGTCAGAATGTCTGCAATCTTCGTCAATCTCGCAATACTCACCTTTTCTGCGACCGCATACACAGTCTGCTGCGTGTAAGCACCCGGCAGGTCTGGCTGCACACTGGCATCAACAACACTCAAACCCTCCACCCCATAAACCAACAACCCCTCATCAACAACGCCCCCCAGCTCCCTCGGCATCATCGCGGCTGTGCCGATGGGATGGAATGTAGTCGGACTAATCTGCCTCCTGAGCGCCTCCCCTAGCGCCTCGACGCTCGTCAGATTCGCCCCAGGCGCCCTCTCCACGGGCCCGAACGCGGTCAGACTGGTTTCGAGAAAATACCTTCTCGTGAAGCGTATGAACTCGACCTGGATGTCAACGTCGGTTGGGTTGCTCAGAGCGCGGTAGTCGACAACGGGCTCGCCGAGAAAGGGGTTCGCGATATCTATTTCGACGGTACCGCGCGACAACGGGTGCAGGAAGACGAAGGCGCTTTCCGTGGCTGCGCCGCGGAGAAAGAGGTTGTAGAAGGCAGAACCCCGGGACCGCATTGCGGAGGCGAGGGCTTTTTGTTGGGCTGCATAACCGGCGACGACGGTTGCGTCGGTCCCAGGGCGCAGGTGGGCGGCTGGCTCCTGGGTCTCGTAGGCTGCGGTTATCTGTTCAAACGTTTCGGGGGCGATTACGGAGAAGGGGAGGAAGCAGGCCGCGTTGCCAGATGCTATGGTCAAGGGGCCTATATTGAGGAGTGTCATTGTGCTTGTTGGAGAAGCAGAGCAGTCCATCGGGATTACCTGTGCGGTTCGCTTCGAACTCGGCTTGAGCCGTGTCGATGAAGGTCTGGTTGGTGTGTAGGTCGGAGGGATTGGGATGAATGTTGAAGTTGGTGACTTTGAAGAAATGAGTTTGACCATACACAGCAACGTCTTTGCTTCACTTACAATCAAACGTGGCTCCCGCGCCTAGTGGGTGATCCTGAAAATTGTGTCCGACACCAGGGAGGTCAACCACGACGTCAATCCCGGCAGCGTCTAGCAGAACCTTGGCCCCGACACCACTGCGCTGGAGAATCTGAGGCGTGTGAATAGTTCCCGCCGCCAGGATGACCTCCTTCTTGGCCTTGACCGTTTGCGCGCCCTCTGTGGTAGTCGAGTTGGCACTGACGAACGAGACACCCACCGCTGTCTTCTCGTGGAACAGCACCTGCAAGACCTTCTGGCCAGTGATCGTCTCGTAATTGTCCCGTTCGGCTTCGATGCCATCCCAATGCCCGTTTCTGGACATTGATCGTGTCATGGTCGTAGGGTCAGCGGAGGTGGGATACCAGAATACACCTGGCTCGCCCGCCCCTGAATCGGCTGGGTATTCCACACCCTCGATCTCGCCGAAGGCGGCCATCTCGGTTTCTGCACGTATATCAGACAGGCGATAGGAACAGACAGAGGCGGGGATATCCTAACCCAGCATAGGCCAGGCAAAAGTTGGGAACGAGGCGTGAACGTCTGCGGACTCTCCCCAGAAGCTCTCGTCGTACTTGATGTAAAACTCCTTCGCCAATTCCGGTTCAGGAGGATGGAAATTCCAGGCCTAAAAGACGATCAACCTAATCCACATTCCCAAGGGGAACGCAGCGATATTTACCTTTTTAAAGTAGGGCAAGAGGCCATCCCAGCTCCACTGGGAACATTTGCTGAAATACGAACCCCATCTGTCATAATCCTCCTTTTGGCCTCGATGGACCTGCATGCCGTTGACCCCAGAAGAGCCCCTGAGCATGACACCGCCGAAGACGGTGAAATTTCGGCCGTTGAGATTTTCCTGCGGCGCCGACGGGAAGCCGAACAGGTGCGAGCGGTCAGCAAAGGCAGCGGCACCTCCTGAGACAGTGTTCACCGAGGTTGAGTTATCTAGAAGTCCCGTTAGTTGCGCATAAGATTTCTGCAGGGAAAGTATTTAGCCCACCAAACAGACCGAGCTCGATAACCAAAACCGTGTCTGGAGCGTTTCTGTCAGTGTTGTGGAGTAAAAAGCCATGAGGAGGGTCTTGTGATTCGGTCAGTGAGCACTTACACTCTCCGCTCTCAGTAAGACGATCGGCGACAGTTAGGCCGGCGGTGCCTCCACCGACGACAATATAGTCATACTCGGGCTTCGCGTCCGCGGCCCTCGGTAGCAGCCTCGTGCGTGCGATAGCTCGAGGGATACTCAGAGCTGAGGTGCCTGCAGTTCCCATGCACAGACCAACCACGATGGCTGAATAGAGACCGGTTTTGATCATCATGAGCGACTTCACCTAACGCTTGCAGAGGGCTTGAACGAAGAACATGAAGATGAGGATGGAGAAAGAGCACCAGAGTTTCCCACGAGCACAAGGTCGTTTCGTCCCACCGATATGCTTTTATATGTTCCAGTCGATGCAACTGGATCACCATAGAGCTGGCTGCCCACGTTGGCGCCGGCGAGTGTCAGCACGCCATCCAAACGAACAGTCAACACCGCTTACAAGCGACCCTCCAGTTCCTGGGGATAAACTGCAGTTGGCGGATGTGACGTCGGAGAGGCAGGGTTGCACTGAACCAATAATTGAACGACCAATCCTTGCCTATATCCTTCCGTGCTGATTGATCGCCCTCCTGCCGGTGGTTTAATCCAAGGACTCATGGCCGAGGACAACTCTTGGCTGAAAACAGCTGAAAACCCTCAAGGGAGCCTCCGTTAAAGACCGTCTTCACGGCAGTTTCTTAACGTCTGTGGCCCTAGGTCAGGGACAACTTTGACTGCTAATGGAGAATGCGGAAACTGTCGAAGAATCCTCCGAGAGCAAAAGCTCCGAATTCCAATGTGTGGTTCCCCGCACCGGACTGATCGTACATAAAAGGATAGATATATATTTCCCGCGTGCCGTGCCTGGTTATGATCTGCAAGTGCAGGCCGTTCAGCCTTCGGATAAAGTGTCGCGACGCGGGGTGGCGTGAACATCGGGCGACGAACCCCGGTAGACCGAGGCGCGGGATGGAAGAAGGGCGAATAGGAGGCTCTTTGGCGTCCATGTCGCCCAAAAATCAACTCTGGGAAGTGTTTCAAGGTCGCACTTCTCAGATTGATGAGGTGGAGATGCATTATGTCTATCTGCATTCATCCTGACATGGTTTCTTGCTGCTTGTCATCCGGCCGGGAGCTTTTCTTACATACGAGAATGCGCTGGACGCTCTTCCTTCTTGTTTCTGCGTTGAATCACAATTTATAAAGACTGTAACAGCGCCGGATCCGATTTCAGACTTCAATTATTGGTCTCGCAGGCCGCGACCTACCAACGCGACAAGGGCCGAACAAATCACCTAGTTCAAGTCCAACGTCCATAAATAACACCCTGCCTATGTTAGATATCTCGAGGACGAAGCCTTCGCCCAAGCCATACTGCTTCGAGCGTACAACCAACAGTCATCCGCATCATCGCTTAACCCAGACAAAGAAACATAACGTATAAGGCTTCAGAAAATCTCCAAGGCCGTGCACAAATTCATGTGAATGAAGTTCATCCACCGCATTGACCAGATTCTGGTAGGATACATATTCTCTTCTTGTGGCCTAGCTTGAAACTCGGACGACCGGGCTGCGTTGGGACTTAGTGTAAGACTCTTCGACCCAGAATGTTGGGTTTTAACAACTTGAGACGAACTAAAATCCTGCGCATGCATTTGGGTTTTCAGGGTCTTCTGGTGTTCTTTAGGCTGCTGTCGTCAGTTGTTTGGCTGGTTTACTGCCCAGGGGCGAGGTCTTCGGTTATCATATACGCATCCGCGTGATTGTCCATGGAATAGCCCCTCGATGGGGAAAGAACAGTGCCAAGCCGCTCTCCGCTTCAAATATGAATTCGATTTTTGCATGTAAAGTTCATTTTCCATCTGGCGGTGAGAAATGGAACAGAACCTCGTCCCCGCTAGCTTTTCGAGGTACCATATCAGTCTGTGGCTGTGCCGCAACCAAGCCCCGTTGCCTCCGAAGACCTCCCTCCACGACCAAAACGTCTCCTTGGGAACGAAACAATATGGCGCCTTGCTAGCATCCCAAAGTCTGGCCTTTGCAATGGTCACCGGGGCGTGTTGAAGGGAACAGGAATCATGACTCGGACGAGGACAACCAGGCTCCAGAATCCGCCTCGCTCAACGCCTCGTATCTCTACATACTGCTGATCAAGACAGCTTGGTTCCAGGCGGATACCTATGGTGTCGTCCAGTTTCCGGCTGCGCCGCCGAATCTACCCACGATGTCTTTACGACGGAGGGCAGCCTTACGAAGGGGTGGGAGCATGACGAGCGCCCGAAAGGGGCGCTCAATTTATCTACTGTATCCTTTAAGGACAGATTATTTTGCTTAGCGTCTGCTCAGAGTTTAGAAAGGCGCTACGGAGCAACGGACGGAACTTTGGAGCGCGGCCTTGTGAGGCCTCTAGCCCCAGGACTTCACCTTGAAAGAGGCAGTGTCGTTAGCTCCTGGAAACCTGGCATCACGATGCTTTGTCACTTATAGTCACCGCCATTCGACAGGGCTGGGTCTCATGTTGATTGTTAAACAAGTCTATCGGGTACTTCATGGGGTACTTCTACTATACATCATCTGCTTCAAGCGGCTTGTGGGTTATCCATTTCAGGGCTATTAGGGGCAAAGCAAACATAACATCGAAGTAGAAAAAGTAGAGGCGGGGAAAAAAAAAAGGGGAGGGGGAGACATCCTTTAAGGGACACAACATCTCCATCTCTTCACTTGATCCCAGAAAGTTTACTGCACAGAAAACCCGGCGTAGGTAGGATAGGTCGCATACTCCCACGGTACAGCCCTCTGCAGAAGCTGGTGGTCGAATCCGTCGGCCCCCCCGCTGACGTACAAGAACTTGGTGAACGCTGCCGAGGCCCCGTACGCGAACGCCGTATCCGCCGGGACGAAGAGCACGTCGCCCTGGATGAGCGTCACGGCGTCGTACCCCTCGACCTTGACCTCCAGCGCACCCTCCTCGAGCTGGAAGGCGACCGGCTGCGCGAGCTTTGCATGGACGGCGGTCTGGTTCGCAAGCAGAGGGCTCAGAGTGACGGTGCCCATGGTGAAGTTACCCTCCGTCTGGTTCGACGTCGCCAAGGGTGCGATGAGGTGGTACACGCCACCTTCGGCGTTGAGATACTTTGGTCCGTGGTTCTTGGCGACGAAGGCCGGGGTTGCAGAGTCCGGCGCTAGCGTGTTGGGAGCGGAGTGCCAGCCCTCGTCACCGGCGCTGCCATTGACGAAGTCCCGCCGCGGAGTGAAGTCGAGTTGGGCGTAGACGTCGAAGGCCTGAAGGGCAGAGATCTGGGCCGGGTCGGAGCCGGAGGGTCCGTTGAAGGCGGCGGGGACGAACTCTGCGCCGGTGGAGGAGTTGAAGTCCGAGCTGGCGATGGCGACGAAGAGCTCCTCGAAGCCGCCGGGCTGGATCACGCCCGTGAGCTGGGTGTCCGGGTCGGTGAGCTGGAATGTGTGGATGGTGTTGTGGGGCACGGCGCCGTAGTCTCCTTGCGTGAGCACGCGGGCTTGATCCGCGGTGTCGTTCGACTTCGCCCAGAGCTGCAAGCGGCCCTTTGTGCAATAGAAGTTCTCGTAGTGCGTCTTGTGGAGGTGGGGGAGAACACCTAGCTCGGAAGAGTCCGGGGCGTTGGTCTGCATGAGAGTGAAGGCGCCGGCGGACGAGTTGCCCGTGACAGAGAAGCGGTAGATTTGGGCGCCGACGGCGACGGCGCGGCCGGAGCCCTTGCGGAGGACGTAGGGCTGCGGGGCTTGTGGCGCCTGGTCGAGGATTAGGTTCTTTGTTGTGTCATTGGCGGAGGTGGCCCGGGGTGCGGCTGCCACAAGGGGGAGGCCGACTGCGATGGTTGAGAATCTCATGTTGGTGGACGGGTTCGAAGCTTGTCTATAGCTTGCTGCGTGAACTTGGCAAGGCGAGGGCGGATATCATAACGAGCCAGCGGACAGCTCAGGGGAAACGCCAGGAATTTATAAGAGCGACGCTGAAGCACTCCACATGGCGACATCACCCGCTTGTCTTCTCTCTCTCTCGGAAGCCGAGCTGTCGCCGTTTGTCCGTCTCCATCTCCCAGCGGGACTTATACCCGGCCTTATCTTGGTCCCTCATTATTGCTTATGCTCAGTGGCGACCACGAACTTCTGGACCGGACCATGGTTGCCGATGTTTCCGCTTGCAAAGTGTGTTCCTTCATTAAAGACACTTCTCACTTGATGAAGAGGCCCCCATCGAATGCGCTGTTCGTCTCATTTCCAAAAACATGCCGCAGGGAAACGCGCGGTATCTTGTTGCATGCCAGAGCAGAGAGGGGCAGAGATGAGCTCAGCAAATTAATAGCTGGCACAGAAAGTGAACATTAACAGAAAGATTTTCGAAATTGCGGCAGTTTAGTCGGCGTACGCGTGTCTTTAGATGGAGATGAGTGTTTGAATTCAATCAGAGTACGGGTCTCTTGGAGCGGTTGACGTTCGTGCTGGCGGAAATCCCGAACTTCCTGGTCAATCGCAACAAGCGAGATTCCCTTTTTGTGAACTTCCGTCTGGGTCCACCCGGGAATCCCGACTTCGGTCCCACAGAGTTATCTGCCCACAAGGACATATGTTGTAGGCCAAGATGCATTTTATCTAACTTTATATGCCGGTATTCCACCTCCGCGAACCCGAGGGAGGTCTTGGACCGGCTTCGGGACTGACATTCGCACCGAGTGGAGGCCAGAATGGCCGATCAACCGCGGCGGAGCATTCCTTGCCGGTAACAACCACACTTGCGGTTGCCGACCCTCTCAGCATGGCATATGCATTATACTTCTTCATCCGTCAAGACTCAGGCGGCCTGTGATTAGATTGCCCGGTCTCGATCTTCCTGTAATCATCTGGCGATGACTAGCCAGGCAGGGGCGTGGTTCACAGGTCCATTGCCGTTCTACAAGAAGCGCTCGCCATCAGGTGTTGATTAGACACAGCCCCTCCGAGGCGGACAGTTCGTTTTCACAAGGACGAAACACTGCCTCTTCAGAACTGTAAATCTGTCGCGTTTGGTGGTTGACGACAAACGTTTGCAGACCGGGAGGCTCTCCCTTTACTCTTGAAATTCGAGAGCCACAATCTGGCGCTGACTGTCAGTTCTGTCCATGTTACTACGGAGGCGGGTTACGGAGGTGGGTGTGGGAGATGAGGTGACCTTGGGCGATCTTTCAATGTCAAAAGCTTTCCACTACTTGAAGGGCGAACCTGGTGACAAAAGTCACATAAGCACACTCTTCCTAGCGTAATAGAAATACGATGGTATGGTGTTGTCCAGAGCGGAGAGTGGCTGTGCTTGTGTGCCAGTACACAGCTCGTGATGCTGGACCCGTGTCCACCAAAGCAGTCAAGATTACACCCTGACAATCGGACCGAAGCCAAAAGAAGTGGATGTGCATCGTAAAGCAGGCAGCAATACTGTGAGAACAAGATGAAAAACAATATGGAGGAAGAGAGACCAAGAAAGTGACCAAGGCCACCCGAGGACGCATGCCTGACGATTCCTTGAAATGTCAAGTTCTCGCCGAATAATCCACTTCTAATCCGTTTACCACTGGAAGGGACTACCCAATATTGGGTTGACAGCGCAGGATGACGACTTTGCGCCTGCCAGGGCCTCATCATGTACGCCCTGGTCACGCAGATATCTAGGCTAGACATCCGGTTTTCCGGCTGGAAAGTCTTCCGCCGAGTTGGATTCTTCTGTTCGCGGCGTAAACCTCTAGAAAACGAACCCACTACCAAGGTCTTGGATGCTGGCTAGTCCTTGTAGAATGCGAAAAGACACAATAAGAATGGAAGAGAAAACTTCATACAGCCTCGCTGCCTTCACTCAAGGTCGACATGGTCGAAAGGGGATTAAGTCATGGCCACATCCCAGTAGGGAGACCCAGCTATACCGTTGAAGAAACCCGGGTCTCTGGGAATGGGGCGGAGGGAGGGAGGGGTTCGCGCATGGGCTTGACGACGTTGTGGGATTTTTTTTTCTGTTTTTGACAGGGCCCCAGAAGGGGTAGCCGTGGGGAGGAGCCATAAACATATATGTGCATTGCCTTAATCCTAGAATGGTATCTCTTAAGTTGTCTTACGATGAGGCCGAATGATGCGGACGTTTAGAGGGCGGGGGCGATAACCGGGGCACTAGCAGTAAACACAATTTTCAGATACCCTCAGTGGAATTTGCGATTGGTCATTCTGTTCCAAGCCGAAAACGATGCTGATGATCCGTCTGAGAAACTGAGTTCCCAGACACTTCATGTTGCTTTCGATGAAAAAGCGATGTTTATTGTTGTTTGTTTGTCAGGGACCGGATGAAGTCGGACGGAAGGGGGTGATCAGAACCACGTGGGCGGTGCAACGAAACAGCCACATGGAAATCGAAGTTTCAAACGTAAACTGCGCACACAGAGGCGAGGCAGGTACACCAAGAAACAATACCGCGTGTTGAACAAGCAGGTGATACTGATTGGTTGTTCCAGATACCCTTGGTTGTCGGTATGGATGAGCAAGCGACGATGAGAGCATTGGGGGATGCGGCCGAGTGACTAACATCGGATGCGCGCGACAGGGGAGTGAGCCTGATAGTCAGCCTGCGTTAATGGGAGCCAATCATCAGTGAGTGTGGCTCTGGCATTTGGTTGGCAAAAAGGGACTATGCATTCTGGCTGTGTGGCTGGGCCTTCTAGTTCTCTTTGGGCAATATCCCTCACGACATTGCAAGTGAATTCGCCGGGAACGTACCTGATGACAGAAGGGCGCTGTACGCAGTAAGGCAAGGTAGTCATCGGTGACCTGCGCCTGCCCCTCTTTACAGCTTCTGGTCCACTTGGACCCAGCGTCTTATGCTCCTACTGACTGCTCCCCAAGCCGGCCCCCATTTCCCGTGCTGGCACGTCACATTCTCCAGGTCACTCACAAGACGATACCGCCCATTGCAGCGCAACGGTCTGCTCTGGCAAGGTCCCGTATTTCGTCTTTGGCATTCCGTAGCAACCTGTCTTCGCCGAGCTGGCCTGCTACTCCCGCAGGCAGCCAATCATTACCCCGCCTCATATATCCCTGGAGCTGCCAGTAGCCCCGATCTCACTACAAGGCCCCTACGGTACGCGGCAGCTTGGTGGAGTTACAACCCTGGCCTCTGCTGAGTTTAACCTGCCGGGCGCTTGTGGTCGGGGGCCTGAAAGGCTTGGGTTGGGGAGGTACCAACCTCGTACCAACCATCTCACCTCAGATTGCAAGGAACAATCTCTCCCACTCATCACTTACCTTGCTATCTTGGGATTCCAGAAGGTTTTTACACTTCAAAAAGCTCTGCGGAAAACTCCAGGACTTTTTAGCTCATGATGCCGCTTAGCTAGTAGTGTTCAGAACTCTATATCTGCGCCATATATTTGAGTTTGTCCCTGCGAATGCGCAGTCAGGTTCCGTTTGACCAGGTACCAAACCCGGTTCAAAGCAGCCTTCACCTCACCCGCGTTACCCTGCGGTCAGCGACAAAGAGCGTTGTTCATCACATCACAGCTCTCAAAGACGACCCTGTTTAGCCTTTCAACTGCACAACTACTCTGATTCATGGGCAGCTTGTGTTCAAACATTGAAAAGGACGATGCACCTGCTGAGAAAGATGGTCAGAGACGGGACAATACCACACTTGCAAGACACTCCTCTAAAAGGCTGCGCAAACATCATCACCACCAACAGCACCAGACTACTTCATCCACAGCCGACATCATCACCCGTCATCAGACAGACATGGAAATGGCGCAAGCAATGATTGAAGCCCATGATAAGGTCATCAAGGGAACCGCTGATGGTCTTGCGCGAAACGGCCCCTTGCGCCATCGTCGGGAGTTTACTATTCTCGATAATGCCGCCCCAAGGACAAGATCCGCCACCGCTGCTTCCAACCGGATTGAACATGTCGATGACTATTTCCGCCAGAGGGCCGAAATATTAAATCGAGAAGGCACCCTGGCCTATGATTTCCGTCTCAGCGTGTTGGCGTCAATGAAGGAGAAACGGGTCAACGACATCATTCAGCGCCTCAAGGCAGAGGACAAGAGATCGGTTTATGACGCGGCACATCCGCGCGTGGGGTACGGCGGCCAGAGCCATCCACGATTCGCTGGCGATCACTTTCTCTCCAACGTCGATTTGATCAACCACACAAAGCTGCTCAATGTCGCTAGGAAGATGCCCAAGGGCGCTCACCTCCACATTCATTTCAATGCCTGCTTACGACCTGAGGTGCTCCTGGGCATTGCGAAAGATATGGATCGCATGTTTATCACCAGCGATCTGTCGTTGGCACCGGCCGCCGGTGCGGTGACACTGAGAGATGCCGAAACCGCCCTTCATCGCTGTGAGATCCAGTTTTCTATTTTGTCCCCTGAAAAAGAAGACCCGGGCGACATCTTTGACACGGCCTACGTGAAACGGCAAACTATGAAATTCTCCGAATTCCTCCGTCGCTTCCCCAAGCACCATAACGGTGCTGATGCAATGAAATGGCTTACGAACAAACTGGTTTTTCACGAAGACGAAGCGCACAACGTGCTACAGACGGTCCAGGGTGCTTGGGAGAAGTTCAACGGTCGGACGCGTATGATGAAGGGTCTTTTCAACTACGAGAGCGCATATCGAAAGTATACCCAGGGCATTCTCGAGGACTTTGTCAACGACAACATTCAATACGCCGAGATCCGGCCCAATTTCATGAAGACGAATCAGCTTTGGACCGACGACGGTGCAAGGCAAATCGACAATGAGGGCATCATGAAGATCATCATTGAAGAATATACAGACTTTCAGCAAAAGAACCCTGGTCGCTTCAGTGGGCTAAAGGTCATTTACTGTACACCCCGCTCGTTTTCGAACGAGCTTGTAGAATATGCGCTCAACGAATGCTTGAAGTTTAAACAACAGTGGCCCGAATGGATTGCTGGTGAGTTACTAGGAAATAGACTTCTAGTTGTGGAGTAACGGCTGATGAAGAACTAGGATTCGATTTGGTCGGCGAGGAATCCAAGGGGCGACCGTTACGTGACTTCATCAAGGAGTTTCTCGAATTCAGACAGAAGTGCGAGCGGGCCAGCCTAGACATTCCGTTTCTATTCCATTGCGGGGAGACGACGGAAATGGGCAATGACACTGATGGCAACTTGGTGGATGCGCTTTTGCTCAACTCGAAGAGAATAGGGCACGGGTTCGCTCTGGCTAGACACCCCTATATCATGGAACATATGAAGAAAAAGGGCGTCTGTCTTGAGGTGTGTCCCATTTCGAACGAGGAGCTGGGTCTTACGCCCAGGATCGCGGGGCATTCCATGTACAACCTCCTTGCCAACAATGTGCATTGCACGTTGAACTCGGACAACGGAACAATTTTTAGGTGAGCAATTCTGGTCTCACCTGAGGAAGCTGGGGAACAACGCGGCTTACTCTCTTCACAGATCAAGTCTTTCACACGACTTCTACCAGGCTATGGTGGGTAAGACAGATATGACGCTGTACGGATGGAGACAACTCATTGAATGGAGTTTGGAGCACTCTTGCATGTCTAGCGATGAGCTGAAGGACGTGCGAGCCGAATGGGAAAAGCGCTGGGAGAACTTTTTGGACTGGGCAATCGCCGAGTATGACAACGTTCAGACTCTGGAGGATGAGCCCAAAGTTTAGAGCCCCTTTTCTGTCCTTTTTACGTGTTTTACGACCCTGCTGACCCAGGGCGTATGTGTTCCTGGGCTTTTCGAGATACCACTAGGCTTCGGCCGACAAGACGAGAGAATTCGATGGATTGACGACTCTTATAGAGAGAGTACTATGGTTGTTCTCTTACAAGAACCGACGAGTTCGCTGTGAGATCGCGTAGAAGCAAACACCGGACCCAAGAACTCCACAAACGGCGACCCGCACGCCACATGCCCAATCTCGGGAAACTACCGAGGTATGGCGGAGGAGATAGCATGTATCTTGAAGAGTGACTGGTGGCTTGGGGTCGATTGATAACTGCACAGGCAGGCTCAGTCACGCGTTGGCAACGGTGACGGACCTGAATGGCCTGCGCATACCAACCGAGGACACGCATCATGCACCGGCGCCTGCTGGCATATCTGTGTGCGCCTGAGGCACTACGACGTTTCCAACCCTCTCGATTATAACGCAAACATCCCAGAAGGTTGATACCAAGTATCCAGGGCTCAATGTTACCCCTCGGCCGCAGTCAACTCCGCACCTCCAAAAAAAAAAAAAAAAAAAAANNNNCCCCCCCTACCAGGAAGGTTCCCTGATCTACAGGGCGGTCTCCACTTGTTGTGGACAGGTCGCTTCCCCTCTGTCCTCGCCCCCTTCATCTGAAGCCGTTTCGTCCTTGGGGTCCTCCGTCTCATATACATGGTCTTGCTCCCCACTCGTTCGTCTTGAGGGAAAAAAAAAAAAAAAGACCCATACGGCCGATCGACTCAGACCTTGTGGCCAAGAGCCGCATAGCCATTTCCATTATTTGGGGGGGATGGGACGATCTAGCGTGGGTGGGCGATTTGTGCGTTTTGATGTCCACCGTTCGTTTTCCTGCCCGAAACATCGGGTCGCCCTACTTGGACCGATTCAGCCTGTCCTGAGGATCAAACGGGCAGCGCGATTTGGGACGTTCGGTACGGCCGATATGTCTTGGCCTAGTAAGCCGGTTTGTCATCGGGCTCCTTTCCGGATTTATTATTTTTTTTTCTTTTTGAAAAAAAAAAAAAAAAAAACCACTCGAACAAGTCTCTCTGGCCCACTGGGAATGCGCTCCAATATACTACCCACGAGCCTTTCGAACTCGGCGTCCCATTGTTGTATGATGTGGAAGGGGAGAGCACGTAGGCGAGGTCCCGCGGAAACACCTGGAACGGAGGCGGAGTTCTGCTGCGAAAACGGTTCTTTTCTTTCTCTATTTACACGTGGGACGGCAGTTCATGCGGACTAATCGCGTCCCGTTTCTGTGCTGGTTATGCAGGGCCTGCATCCCGAGCTTTCAGGGTTATGAGGAGACAACTTCCTGAAAGCCCCCAAACCTTATGCTTCTTGAACCAGACGCGCGACTGGCAGAATGACCCGGACTTCACACCCTTTCTTTCACCTCCACTCTCGAAACTTCGTCAACGTCTTTTTTCTTCTTTTGATGATCCCCAAACTCCCTTCTAAAAAGAAACATGCCAGAACAACAAAAACTTCCAAGCTGAAGGAAAAAGCATAGAAATACTTCGTTTAGAAATCGAACTTGATGCCCTTCTTGCTCGAGACATCAATCATGCCGCCGCGGTAACTGCCGCGCTTCTTCTTGTTCTTCTCTTTGGTGAAGCCCTTGCCCTTTGTGACGATGAGGTCCTCGTGCGCGCGCTGCGAGTAGTCGTTGGGGACGTACTCGTTGCTAGCGAAGCGGGGGTCGACGTAGACCTCGTCGGGGATGCGGGAGAAGGGTTTGTTGGGCACTTTCTTGCCGTTGGCGTTCTTGCCGCCGCGATTGTTGTTGCGGTAGGTCATGGGGTCCGGGGGCAGAGGAGGGTCTGCTGCCGTCGAGGCGGAGGGCTTGTACTCGGGGGAGGTCTTGTCGAGGGTAGCGGAGGAATTGGAGGAGGAATCAGCATCAGCCTTGGTGGATTTGGGCTTGACGGTCTTTTTGGTGTCCTCGTCCGAATCGGAATCAGAAGAGGAGTCGGAGTCGGAGTCGGAGTCAGAGTCGGGCAGCGGCACCTTTGCGGCCTTGGAGGCATCGGAGTCAGAGTCGCTGTCAGAGTCGGAGTCACTCTCAGAATCGGAGTCGCTGTCAGAGTCAGAAGATGAAGACTCGGAGTCGCTGGAGCTGCTTTCCGAGCTGGAATCGGAGGAGTCCGACGAAGAGTCAGAGTTGCTGCTCTCGCTCTTGACCTTCTGCTTCTTGGCACGTGGGGCCTCGTCTTCGGAGCTGGAAGAGTCGGAGCTGGAAGAGTCGTCGCTGCTGCTACTGCTGGCATCGCTGTCGCTGCTGTCCGACTCGGGAGCCTTGCGCTTCAGGTTCTGCTTAGGCGCAGCCTTGGGCTTCTCGTCTTCACTCTCGCTCTCACTGTCGCTCTCGCTGCTCGAATCGGAGGAGCTGGAGCTGCTGGAGCTATCGCTATCCTCAGCAGCATCGGCCATGTCCACATCCTCCTCGTCGCTGCTGCTGTCATCGCTCGAGCTGGTCGTGCTCTCGCTGTCGGCCTTGATGACGGCTTTGGTGACGATAGTCTGGCCATCGGAGCCATCAGTGGAGGTCTGCCAGGTCTGGAAAACTGTGACAAGGTTGGGACTGGCGACCTGCTTCTTCGTGGAAGGCTTCCAGCCGCTCTTGGCGCGCTGCTTCTGGAAGGCCTCGTGGGCCGAGGTGAAGGCGTTCTCGGAGAGGAAGGAGTCGACAAGATCCATCAATTGGTCGGGAGGAGCCTGCTGGCTGGGCGCGACGGCCTTGACCTTGGTTTTCTTCTCCTTCTTGGCCATCTTGTCTTCTTGGTTTTGCGATGCCGTGGTAGAGTTGGCACTGTTGTCGGTCTTGGTAAAGTTGTTGGAGAATAACCAAGATGGAGGGCCGGAGGGAGTTGACATGTGGTTGTCACAACTAGGTGTGGGATGTTCCAAAAGAAATTGGAAGGAGCTGGAAGAGGAAAGAAAAAAAATCAACTGCAGTCGCTGGCGCGCATAGTCCTCGGTGAAGATGAAAGCACGCTTCGGCCTCTCACCTGTCAGGAAAATTTCTGTGGGATCCCAATGCCGCCGGCCCACGCGCTCGGCGTCTCCAAAAATTTTACGTCGACATCCCTGCCCCGCGCCTTTTTTTTTTTTTCCTTCCGGAACGGNTTCCCTCTTTTGTCTTATCTTGTCACTCAGGCTCGGATATTAGGATTTATTCAAATAAACAATAGGCCCAGTTTCAGACCTGTTGCTACGTACTTGCTAGCGTGCCGCTGCGCGACAGGGGGCAAGCTCATTGCCCGATCAGCCAGAGCCGTTTGTTGACTTTCGCAAAGCTGGGCACCTACTTATTGTACAACATAGAGACTGCACGCCATCCTTTTTGGGGGTCTCGTTTCATGGTGCAGCATACCGTAAATGACGAAGAAGTCTAGAGAGACATTCGCAAGACCTTCTCGTCCGACTTAATCAAAAGTCCGATTGTTTCTCCTTCGTCATCTCAAGCGTCTGGATTCTGTTTATCGACGTGCTTTTTGATCCAGCTCGGGACGACGCGCTTCCGACACTTTTACCATTTCGGCTACACTAAACCAGAAAACAGCAATGAACGCAACCAAGCGGAAGTTCAACTCTCTTATCCAGGGCATCGGCAGGTCCTCGGCATCGACCCAATCCAGCAACAATGACTCCTCGAGCCTACCTATCGACTCTCCTCAACCCTCGACGGCTTCCCTACAGCCCTCCCATTCAAGCTCCATTAATTCCAACGATAAAACAAACTTGACCATCGAAGAAGACATACTGCTCAAGCGCCGGCGCTTGCAGGCGTTGACGGAGAAGAAAGCCGCTGCCACAAACAGCACGGCCACCGGGACGAATATCTCGAACGTTGTACTGAAGAAGTGGACGCCCGACTCTTCGAAGGAGACACCTATCAAGGCCACATCGAAGTTCGCACCGAGCGACCGGAATGAGCTTCTGAGAAGACTCGCGACATTCCAGGAGATCACAGATTGGACCCCGAAGCCCGATGCAGTCAACGAGATCGAGTGGGCTAAACGGGGATGGGTGTGTCAGGGCAGAGACCGGGTGCGGTGCACGCTGTGCAACAAAGAGCTTGTTGTCAAGCTCAACAAACGCGAGGTGGACGGCAAAGAGGTAGCAGTCCTCGTCGCATCTGATGTTGGTAAGTTGTTGATCGCCTACGTTCGTTGCTGCCCAGACTGATTAGTGAAGCAGAGGAAGCGCTGATAGGAAAGTACTCGGATCTGATTGTTACGGCGCATCTTGCGGAATGTCTATGGCGGAGACAGGGTTGTGATGGTTTGTATTGACAAAGGAATATCACAATTCAGAGCTTTCAACTAACTTTTGCAGATTCACTGCTTCGGCTTTCCCTCACTAATGCCAAACTAAGCGTGGGAGCATTACGACAGCGATATGACGAGCTCTGTGCCAGAAAGCCTTTTCTTCCCTACGAGTTCAACTTGAAGCTACCCGATGGTCTAAGCATAGACAGTGTGCTCACTCAGTTGCCCGAAGACTTTTTCACCAACCCAGCACCGGCCAAGGACTCTCCAGACCCCAAAGAGCCCAACAGGGTCGCCCTAGCTCTTGCATTGACAGGCTGGCAAGGCCTGACAAACCCTCGCATCGGTGCAGTGCCGAACTCGGCGTCATGCCACACCTGCCTGCGACGATTGGGATTGTGGATGTTCAAGAGCAAGGAGGTCGGTCCCGACAACGAGATCCTGGTCCCTGCGCCAATGGACCACCTCGACCCCGTCAAGGAACATCGCTTCTTCTGTCCGTGGAAGAACCCGGCGACGCAACGCTTAGGCAGTGCGAAGCCCGGCTCCGAGTCTGACATGGCAGCGTGGAAGTGCCTAGCCCAAGTCCTCAAGAACGACGCATACCTGAGAGGAGCACTCGATGATCGGCCTAAGAATAGGTGGCACAACAGGGGCGCTTCGGTGCCATCGACTCCCGTACGCAGAGGCGCGGGTCCGCCTTTGACGCCAGGCGGTTACGATTCTCCAGGAGCAGCTACCGAACCGGGAGGCGACGACGATGAAAAAATCCGCGATGCGAAGGACAAGGAGCGCTGGGCGCGCCTGAGGAGGGTGAAGAGTCTATTCGAGTCGAAGAATGCCAGGAGGCTCCGCCGGACGCTTAGCAGGCCTGGAACGGCGCACTCTACGGCTTCAGGGACGGGCGTGGACAAGGAGCAATGATGACTGACGAAGGTGTTGCGTTGTTTCTCTCACTTAAAACCCCTTTACGAATGGTTGGAGGAGTTCTTCAAAGGTTCTAGGTTCGCAAATGAGTATTCGCAATTTGTGTTAGTTAGAATACCCAACCTGATGAGGGAGTGCTTGCGGCATCAAGGTCTTGCCGAATACAGATTTCAATGTCGTGTGATACGTCATATGAGTTGCATTTACTTCTGGAGGGGTATCTCATTGTTCCCAACAACCCGAACACTTACTTAATTATACAATCGTGGACACCACCACTACGAGCTCCAGTCCCCGAACTTCTTCTCCAGCTCCTCAAACGAGATAACTTCACCGGACCACGCCGCAGGATCGCTCTCCAAAGCCTTTCCAGGCTCCAGGCTCTTGTCTTCCTCGCCTTCCCTTCCAACAGCCGCTCCCTGAGCCTCGGCCGCCTTGGCCTTTACCCTCTCCGGCACAACAAACTCTCTCACTCCTGCCAGATCTAAAATTCCCATTCGCACGCCGGCCATCCCCGCCGCGCTCCGCGTCCCGTCTAGTTTCCAGCTCTTATCGCGATCCATCCGTGCCGCCGTCAGATGAATCCTGTTCACCCACCCATCCCAACCCGTCCTCGCAAAGCACCGCTCCACCTCGCGCAGCCTCTCCGCGACGCCGCCCTCCTCATCCTTACTCGCGCCCCTCCGTGCCAGCACCTTGTCCATCTTGGTCAGGACAACCATGACGGGCCGACCCGCGTCGGCGAGCAACTTCACAATCTGCGCATCCTTGGCCGAGACGCGCTTCTCGGCGGACAGGAGGAGCACGATGCCGCGGAGCATCGTGCGCTTGTTGACGTACTCGACAATCTCGCGGCCCCACTGCTCGTGCGAGGCGTAGCCATAACCCGGGGTGTCCACAAGCACGATGCCGTGTTCGGGCTTGGACTCCTTGGTGGGCGCCCCCGAAGCGGACGAGGCGACGGGCTTGCGGAATGGCAGGTTCGTGAGGGGGCCGACACCGTAGGCGTTCATGGAGACGGTCTTGCCGGCGCGGTCCGAGACCTTGGCGAGGGAGGCGGAGGCGGTGAGGGCGTTGATAAAGGTGGATTTGCCACAGTTGCTGGCGCCGACGATGCAGATCTCGGGCGTCGTGGTGTTGAGGGGGTGGTGTTTGAAGGTGTAAGCGCTGTAGAGGAAGGTCGCGGGCGGGGTGAGGAAGAACTTGGCGGCCAGGGCGTGGGGGAGGTCCGTTGCGGGTGAGGCGGTGATTGTGCCGGCATCGGTGAGAGGTGTTGTTGGAGCTAGAGCGGCGAGGGATTCTTCCGGTACGCCTTGGATGGCCGCCTTAATGGAGCGGGCGGTCGGGGCAGCGTTGCGGTTTCGTGGGGGTTGTTTTGGTTGGGTGTGTTCCTTTGGGCGCTTGGGGGCCGTGAAGTACATTGACCTTGCGTCCCAGACGTCTTTCGGGGTGCCGATCTTGTCCAGTTCCTCCTGGGGAAGTTTGGGCTGGGAAGAGTCAGTCAATGAGCTGCTGCTCACATTGGTAGCCGTTTGACGTACTATCAAAGAGGGACCGGCTTCTCTAACTCTAGGCCCCGTCCTAGGTGTCGGAGTCCTAGGGCGCGGGCTCCTTTCCATCCGCGGCGCATCCGGCCGCGTTTGCGAAAACCTGCCATCCCGGCCGCGATCGCCATCGGAACCCCTCCGGCTGAGGTCATCGGAACGTCTGTACGCGCCTCGTCCCTCAAACCTATCGTTCTCCCGGGGAGGCCGCGATGAGAGCTTGCCGTCTAGCCTGCGTTCCGCCTCGAATTCCCTCTGAACGAACCTTGCTGCTCGAGCGCTCTTCTCCTCCCACCGGTGGCCACTCGGCCGCGACGAAGGCGAAAATTCGTCGTCCCTCCTCCTCCGATCCCCGCCTGCGTCTCTGCGATCAAAGTCATCGGGGCGTCGGGTCGATGTCCGTCCCGCGGGTCTGTCGTCAACCCGGCTGGGGCGCAAGGAGTTGTAAGTCCTCGCCGGCCTGCTACTTAGCCATCGTTGTGCGGAGGGCAGCGGATTTCGCCTAATTATGAGGCAGTTGCGCGTCGCTTTGAGCATCATTCCAAAACTCATTATTGACAGACTCGAGTTATTGGAATCACACTCATTTTAAAGCATCAAGGAAGAGAAAGTGCTAATCATGGGAGAGCTAAGGGCCTTATGGAGCTATAACCATAATCCGAGTTTGCTGGGGCATTTATGCATGTAAGCGACAACGACGTCTCGCCACATGAATATCCGTGCGCTTCATCACCTGCATGAATCAAATCTCATGTTTCAAAACATCAATGATTACTACTACAAGGGTCTTGCGGTATCAATGGCCTCTATTTTTCTACCTTTCCATGCATGGTCAATCAAAGGCTTCATCATGCATGCCAATTCCCTTGGTGGTTTGACGTGATCCCCCTAACAACAGTAGAAATCAGAAAAGAAAGCAACCCGTCCAACGCCATCCACGTTCGAGTTGATCAACCACCGGCCTGGTAGCGGTAGTAGAAGTTCTTTTGGTTGTTCAACTTGGCGCTCACACCATAATCGTATCTCTTTTGGTGTCTGGTGGCGGTGCTGCGGCCTCTGGTCTCGGCATCCTTGACAGCGCGCTTTTGGCCATCTGTCGCACCAGCCATACCTGCAGCATCCCTACGAGCAATGGCGCGTTGGTTGCGTGACTTCTGGTTGCCAGTGGTGGCAACCTCTCTGCCATCGACGTCCATCTCATCGCCAGAGCCTGCCTCGATGGCCAGGCGCTCAGCACGCTCCTCAGCAGAGGGGTAGTTGTGAAGGTTCTGTCTGAAGTAACGGTTGTGCGCGCGGTGGCCGACCGACCTTCCAGAGGGCAGATGCAACTCGAATTCATCGTAGAAGACGGCACGAGTGTGCTTATGAGCATGGGAGTGCCACCCATCCACCTGGTGGTGCGCACGAGGGTCCCCTTGGGAGGAGTGATGGGGATGCTTGTCCAAACGTTCGTACTGCTCCAAGCGGCCGTCGGCGGTAATGGCTGTGATTTCGTCTGAATCGATCGACGAAGCCGAACTGTCCGTTTCCCAGCCATCGTCTGCTCCGTCCTCAAGCTCCTCGCCGTCTTCGCCAACCAGCTTCGTGGGACGCTTCAAGCCCAACTTGGCACCACCGTTCTCGTCTACCTCCTCTTCATCATCTGACTCGCCACCATCCGAGTAGGTACTGCGGAAGTCGTAAAAGTCTCCAATATCCAATTGGACCTCCTCAGTGTCGTAGGGAATCTTGCAGTGACCCTTATCGCGCATGTGGGTCTGAACAGCGAAAGCCGTCTTCTTAGTCTTGAAGCAGTATAGACACTGGTGGCCCTCGTGGATGCGCTCTTGCAGGTGCTGCAGCAACCCCTCGAGGTCGACGAGATACGGCTTCTCGGGGATGAACATGTCATGGAATCGTTCCATGTGGTGGGCGTTGAGAGGAACGCTGGGCGACTCGTAATTGCAGAAAAGGCAGGACTTGGTTGTCCAGGCGATCTCCGACTTGGACGGAACAGGGGTCATCGAGTCGGACTCCCGATTGATGGAGGCACCGTCGTCATCGCGCTGACCCTGAGCAGAGAGGTGAGGGTTCGAAGGTCGTTTCACGGGGGATGGGCGGTCGTCCTTGGCGTCATCAATGTTGGCCTTCTTCAAACCCTCAACTACCTGGGTGAATTCTTCCTCGGCTTCAGAATCCAACTCGGCCTCCTTATCGACAGCGATCGGTTCTCCGAGAGAGAAGGTGGAGCTCATTACAGAGCTGGCATCATCGGCGACGGGGTCCTTGCGGCGGGCAAGCGACGCAACTCGGACCTTGTGCTTCTGGCTCGTAAGGTGGTTCTGGAAAGCGTTCTCGCTCGAATAGGATTTCTGGCAGGCGTCGCATGTACGCTCGAACATAGCCTTCTCGGCTTCGGCACTCTGAGCAGCGCGAGCCTGGAGAACCTTTTCGTTGAAGATCTCGGAAGCGATGGGAGGGAGTGAGGCGACTCGTCTCTTGAGGTTGTATCGGCTATTGAGGATGATGTCAGATGGTCTGGGCGGAGTACAGATCGAAGGAGCGCAGGAAACGGCAACAAGTAAAACATGGAAGAACAGGGAAATGACGCTTCTTGCGAGGCTGAAGAACCAGGGGAAACATACTGCCAGTCGCTTTTCATGTGGCCTCGCTGCAAATCGATGTTTCGGTAGGCAACGGCGCAAGTGTTGCAAGTGTAGGGGTGAGAGGTTGCGGTTGCCCCTCCATTTGAGCCAAGCTCAGCGACATCAACACTCGCCATGGTGAATGTGGCGCGCAGGAGTAGCGCTAATCTGTCGGTGATGATTGCTCAAGTTGATTTAAATGTTTGATCGTTCCTTTTTGAGAACGGGGAAGAAGTGCGCACGCAAAACGTGAGTTTGCAGAGAAGCGCAAAAACGAGGTAGAGGGGAGAATCGGCGCAAGAAAAAAGGAGGAAAAAAAAAGGGCGAGGGGTCTCGAGCGTGCAATGCCTCAAAGTCAGGCGAATGGAGGGGAAAATGATTTTAAAAAGGGAAAATTCGCAAGGGCTTTAGTGGGTTAGGCGGGGGTTTGAACGGACGTGATAGGCACGTCACGCTGTCATGGACTGACCGGTCGCCTTCAAATCTGGAAGAGTCAGAGGTGAAATTGTGCCACTGGCCCACTGGAAGACTTCAGATCTTAGCGGCGTTCCTGGCAGTTGCTGCCCTGAGAAGTGGGGCTAGCCGTCTTCCCGAACCACCGGACCTTTTGAAGGTGTGGAATGGGTGTGATGCGACAGGATTGCCGTCTCTCAGAATCTCTCCCTTTCTATCCGGCTTACATATCAAGAAAGTTGGAAGGGACCAGTCTTGAAGAAAGGGGGCAAATTGTGTGTGAGCATTTCTCTTACGGAGATACAATGTCTTAAAACTATGTGTCATTTTCTGTCTTTTGTTTTCGTTTTGCTTTTTTCGACACTATGAAATCAAGTTACAAGTTGTTCACTGCAGACATCCACAGGACCAGAGCAAGCTCCTCATCATTAGTACAGCTTTGTTAATGGGATGAGGTGGTTGACGACGATATGACTGGGGAATTGCCTGGCATATTACGTAAGGCGCAGAGCGAATCCAATACTGTGTTTTGAGCGGATCAAGTGAACAATTTTGAGATCTTGACTAGAAATTATGAAACTTTCCAAGATCCTCCTGTTTGTTGCCATGTTGAGTTGAATGTGATCCATCGTGATTGATTATCGTGCACCAAGTGGTATCAAGTACTACTGCCTGATAAGGATGGAGGGGTAATACGAGCAAACGGTCAGGTGTGGGCGGGCAGTGGCGGCAGTTGGGTCAGAGTCGGAGGCCAGAAACGCCGACCAAGCCGAACCCAGTCTCGTCACCCACAAAATTGGACAAATGGGGGTACGTTTCGTCCGGACCCCAGTCGTTGATTAAAGGTCAGAGGCCCGCGGTGGCGGCAAGAAGTGAAGGGCGTGTATCCGTAGAATGCGGCTGATGTCAGAAATCCCCTACGTGGTACGCTCATTTTTGGTCTCCATTTTCCGATGTGGAATCCGGATGCTAAAATACAAAGTGGAGACAACTCTGCGGAATGCACCGTTCTCTGATTGCCTGTTCCCGTCCCTTCGGTTCCACTTTTGAACAACCGCCACACCCCCTGGTAGCGCACCTACGCACTACACTATAGCAGTCTGCCCTTGCCTTCTACGTGCATCCGTCCTCTACTCGCACGGTGCCGCCGCCGAGCCCCATGGCGTGGGTATACGGTGCCCGACACTCCCAGCGCAGACGCAGACACAGACGCGGACGGGGTGGAGGAGTCGACTGGACATTCCACCCTGCTTTCTTACCCGCCCATCAACGGATCGAGAATTATCATTCACCATCGCCAACATCTCTCTTCACCTTACTCCAGCTGTTGCCTGGTCTTTGTAATATCCCTGTACCATTAGTATTAACGACAACCGGAACGATTGCTCAACCTTAGCTTCTCCCCATTCTTCCCTTTTAGTCCGCTCATCTCGTTAGCCGCTCCCTGCCGCCGCCGCTTCTCTTCGTCGCCGAAAGCTATTCTGACTTTGCCATCGCATCTCATCTAAACCTCCAGCGACCCGAATGACATGACTCGAGATATTCGTCGCCCTGAGAGGGGCCCTCAGCCCGACAACAACTTCGATGCCGATCTGCTAGCTGGCCTCTGGGAGGACGCGCCGTTTGCGCGCCTGCCTCCCGATGCGCCGCCCGAACTCAATGATATGGTCCAGAACATTGAGAACCCCAAGCGCGTCTATGCTATCCACCGCGCCAGTCGCCGTCACAACTTCCAAATCCTCGTGGAAATGTAAGTTTTCCCGCCAAGCCGCCCTCTTGTCGCGAGTCGCCTTCGCTGACAGACCCTCAACCATCAGATACATCCTTCAGTTGCGGTATGGATGCGATTCCAAGTCGTGTACGACCTCGACCTGTTTCTCCTGTCGCAAGCGCCTCGCCGGCAAGGCTCCGATACGAAGATACAACACAACAAGCGCGAGAACGTTGGCTGTCTATCTGGCAAGCCAGGACAACCCCGAGAACGGTCTTTGCCCCAACCTAAAGCCTTCGAAAGAACCGCCTGCTTCCCTGAACTCGCTCCTATTCTCCTCCACTTCTGCTGTCCCGAACTTCAACGACCCCTTCTCGAAACGTTCTGTTCCTTCAAAAGAACCCAAGCGGCGGAAATCAGGCTCTGCCGTAAAGGGTGCAATTGGCGAGACCGGCAGCCCTAACAAGGCGGTCGCAGAGCTCGACGACGGCAGCCACCGCACAGCATCTTCGTCAAACGAACGGTCACGGTTCGATCTGTCAACGGGTACCGCGCAGGTTTCTCTCAAAGTAGCTGAGCGTCCCATTAGCAAGGACTACCGCTCTTTTGCCGCTAATGTCTTCGGCACTGTGGCTTTCAAAATGTTGGAATGGCTTACACCAGCCAGCCTGGATGCAATGTCCGAGAAAGTTGCGGCGTTAGAAGCAGATGCGTCGCAGACTCCCTCCAGGTCGGAAACCCAAAGATCACAAAAGCCGTCAGGCCAGTCCACGCCCTTGCAGGCAATGGCCCCGGTCATCTACGCCGGCACAAGCGTTGCGAACGACACACACGAGCCGACGGTGGACCACGGCCCCGACGCGGGTATGGAGCAAGCATCCGAGAAGTTGCACTCTTCAAATACGACGGTGCCAACCTCTCGACCGAACAAACCTAAGCGAAATCCAAGTGCCAGGGTGCGGGCTAACTCGAAGCCCACGAGAAAGCTATCCATCGAGCCGTACCCGGCGTCTTCGTTGGCTGAAGATGTTGCTTCAGGGCTGGTTTCCCCGAAGGTAAACGGAGGACCGCATGAGAAGCCGCCACGGCCACCCAAAGCGTCCCACGTCAACCCCTACGCCATCCCCGAGATCCCTGCTACGCCTTCATTCTTCGACAACGTTCCACCGCAAAACCACAATGTTGCAATCGTCCAGGAGCCAGATTCGTTGCAAAGGTCAAAGCGGCCTACCGAGGATTCGCCAGCAGTCCACAAACCTCATCCGGGAACGGCGCCAGAGCCTCAGTCCGCGTATGTTGAATCAAAGCCAAACAATTGCAAGCAGGATGAGGAGTCGTTGGAAGTCCCATTTGCCGACGAAATGCTTCCACAGTCGCTGACCTCACTCAATGTTGAGGTTGTTGACCTCGTGTGCGACATTCTCCAGGACGATGGCACTTCAGAGAGTCATCTTTTGGATCCAAACAAAATCACTAGCACGTACTCTGGACTCAAGGACAAGATTCCCAAAATGCAAAGAAGATGCTCCGCTACTGGCACTTATCCGAAGAAATTACGAAGACAGTGGAAACTTTTCATCGAGCAAAGCTTGTTCAACATTTTGAGTGACCCACACAGCTTGGTATCATCGTTCGTCAAGGACGACGAACTGCTGGACTCACACACGATATGGTACTGCATGTTGAGGCTTACCCGGGTTGCTCCTAGTCTCGTCTTCCACAGTTTGTGGATGGCCGCTGGCAGTCTGTTTGGTGCGCCTAAGAACCTCCAGGGTCTTCGTCGCTCTACTTCTGGAGCATTTCGCCGTCACGAGCGGTCTGTCGCTGACCCGGAGGCGGGCCAGCTGCTGTCAATCTGCCTACATGCGTTAGTAGCAGCAGCTCCGTTGATCACGGATTCCAGGATATTGTTTGACATGTCACGGATTCGGTCGAACGGTCTGACTCTGGCAGGCGGCGGTGCCCTAGCGCGGCAGCCAGCTTGGCTTTGCCTTCTCTATGATGACGCTTTCTCAAACGACCTAGCATTGAGGCTTGCGAGACGACTGTTTTCAGCAATCTCTGCCAGAAAATGCTTCGCAGAAATGGCGGCTCAGGACGATGACGTAGAAAACAAGGATCAGGCACTCGACGCCCTCCGGCCCCTCTTGTCGCAGCTCGACCACACGTTTTCCTCGGCCAATCCGGACATGGGACAACTTGAGAGAGTCGGTCACGAGTCAAGGGTTTCTACTTTACTCCTGGACTGGGCCAAGACGGTGATGCTGCAAGAATGGGACGGGAAGCCCGAAATATCGTGCGATAGCTCTTTTGGCGGGGCGTTGTCGCTGATTACTGCCATGTGTGAGTTACCACCGCCCCTGACCACTATGATACCTTGCTGATATTTTATAGACGAGAAACGACAAGACTTGTTTCTTGGAGACGCTCAGTTTCGGGTGGACTACTTCGCAGAGAGATTGGATCCGATTAATATGCCGGTTGCCTGGCTCACTCACACGTCGTCCGCACAGAAGAAGCACCTGTTGGACTTCCCCTTCGTCTTCGACCCGTCCACTCTTGTCTCCTACTTCCGATCTATCAACTTCTCCAAGATGAGCCGAAGCTACGAGGAGTCTAGTTCACTTCAGACCCGGATGAAAGCCATCGTCGCAGCTGGTGGTCTCATCACTAACCCGCATCATAAGCTTGTCCTGCAGGACCTTCTTAAAACGGCGTCTTCCAAGTACTTGATCCTCGAGATAAGTCGAAAGCACGTTATCAGAGATGCTTTCGATCAACTTTGGAGGCGGGAAGACCGAGAACTACACAGACCCCTCAAGATCCATCTTGGTGAGGAAGCTGGTGAAGAGGGGTTCGACTCCGGCGGTGTTCAGCAAGAGTTCTTCCGACTTGCTGTCGCTGAATGCCTCAACCCCGACTATGGCGCCTTTGCGGTGGATGAGAGGACACGGATGGCTTGGTTTGTGCCCGGCTCCGTCGTGCCAACCTGGAAGTTCGAGATTCTCGGCATCTTGATGTCTCTGGCTGTCTATAACGGCCTGACACTTCCCATTACTTTCCCAAAAGCGCTTTACCGCAAACTTCTAGGCGAGCCCGTCGACGAACTGCATCATATTGCCGACGGTTGGCCAGATCTTGCCATGGGACTAACAACCTTGTTGGAGTGGGACGAAAGGCAGGGATCAGTAGAGGACGTTTTCGCGCGCACTTATGAGTTTTCCGTGTCCATGTTTGGCCAGCCTGTATCCCGAGAAATGGATGACCAATCTCACGGCTGGCCGCAATTCGAGGCGTCCGCTGGCAAGCCACCTTTTGAAGGGAATCCCGAGGACGCCCCGCTCGTCACCAACGAAAACAGGAACACATACGTGAGCGACTACATTCGCTATCTCACGGATGTTTCTGTTCGTCCACAATATGAAGCGTTCGAGCGCGGCTTCCGCACTTGTTTGCACCCCAAGGCACTCCAGCTTCTTACACCCTCCCTACTCCAGTCGGTCGTCGAGGGTGTTCAAGAGATCGACATCTCGGAACTCCGTAGATATACAAGATATGTCGGCTGGGATGCCAGTCACCGCAGCGTTAGGGATTTCTGGTCAATAGTAAAGCGCTACGACGAGACGATGAAGAGGAAACTTTTGGAGTTTGTCACGGCCTCAGACCGTGTCCCTGTTGGTGGGATGAAGAACTTGCAATTTGTGGTCCAGAGAAACGGCGAGGAAGAAGGCGAAGATGGGCATCTGCCCACCGCATATACATGTTATGGCACACTTTTGCTGCCAGAGTACAAAGACAAAGACGTCTTGAGAGAGCGGCTCTCTATGGCTTTGGAGAACGCACAGGGCTTTGGGTTTGCTTGAGCAGAATTGCCAAGGAATTGTAAGCTAGAGGGAAACGGTTTGACAACGGAAGATTCTTCCATTGGGTTTGATATCCCTAGTGATTTTACTTGCACCAAATCGAGACATAGATGATTTACCACCTGTCTCACATACCTTTCTAAAAGTGTCATCCAAACCAGTCTTGCCGCAGCGCTTTGGAATTAGCAAGGCAGCAGAGCGATCAAAACAGACCTCGTCTGCCTTAGTGACTGCTGCGCCCAGTTTGGGTCATCACGAAACAATAGACCAATAGGAATTGCAGTTAGTAACACCAATCGTAGGCGCGATTGCCGCGGCGCAGTTTCCCATGAGGCTCTTTGCTTCTCTGTCTGACGAGAACCAGAATCATGCTGCGTACTTTTTGGGGCTGCCCTGGACAGCTATCTGTTCTTGTTGCCGAGAATACACGGGGTTAAGAAAACACGACTGGACGTGTTGACCGCACATCGACAGCCCTCAGCCATCTCAGCCTTACTTTGCTTTCAGTCTACGCGAGCTTGCCCTCAAGCTTTTATGAACGTCCTACGTGCTAGCGTCTTACCGGCGATATGCTCAACTGGCACGAAGTTGGTTGTCGGAGGCCCGACGTAGTTTTTCTAGATGGACTCGAGGTTCCGTCATGTCTTAACTGCGGTAATGTGGGAGCGGTATCCAACGAAGAGCCCATGCGAAACGGCATCTCACTTCCAGGACCGTTATCGCAGGCTGAATTTGAACTTCGCTGGCCCTCGTCACTGGCCCTAGAGGAAGGCGATATCGCTGATGGTACGGCCGGGGAATCAAGTTTCGAATTGCCTCCTGAAACGGTGGCGGAAAACCAAAACAGGTCATCCAGAGCGCAGTCGTCAACGACGCACAAGACCATGGATGCTTCTGGACAGTCAAAGCCAGCTTCTGATTTCTATGAGTCTCTGCGTGCACGGCAGATCCGTCTTATTCGATTGCTGCCTGGCAAATATCGAGACCCAATCCGGTGCGAAATCCGAACGGCCGACCTGGCCTTCAAGCCTGATTTTGAGGCACTGTCATATACTTGGGCCGATATCGACGGCGATACCAGCAAAAGTCAGAAGATTTATATCGGAGCGCGATGGGATATCCTTGCCGTCACCGCCAATTGTGCCAACGCCCTCCGGCACCTCCGTTTTCCAGCTATGAGTAGGCATTTATGGGTTGACGCAATTTGTATCGACCAGAGCAACGTCAATGAGAGGTCGCATCAAGTCGGGTTGATGCAGTTTATCTATGCAACGGCTTCCCGTGTTCTGATATACCTAGGGGAGGATCCGGAGGACCCCACCACAGAGCCACGCATGCCATGGACGTATACGAATAACGGCAACACCTTGGATTGCAGCGGGCGCCTCAGCCAGAGACCTTACTTCTCCAGAGTCTGGGTAATTCAGGAAATCGCTTATGCGCGATTCGCCTGGGTCCTCTGCGGATCTCGAGGTGCCCGGTGGGAAGACTTTATCAAGCAGCCCATCACGGACCTTGCTTCTATTCCATTTGCAAGCGGGACCCCATACGCCCGGGGGCTTCCAAACAACCTGAAGGGCGTCCACCCATGGCTCTCTTATGTTGGCCAACCTCGATTCAGGGAGTTGGAAGACCTGTACAGGTTCTTACAACTCACCGCTTCTTGCCTGGCATCGGACTCTCGGGATAAAATATTTGCTCTGCTTGGCCTCTTCCAGGGTGCACAACATGCCGGCCTAGTCGCAGATTACTCTCTCAGCCAGAGCCAGTTGTCGGCCGGTACAACAGCCTACTTTCTGTCTAGATATCCAAGGAGTCGAGCAAAGATACTCTCACTCGCTGGTCGCCCATCATCAGGTTATCTGCCGTCGTGGGCCATTGATTGGCCGACCATATCGGGGCCTCAGTTTGATTTCTTCGAGTTCATGTATGACGACTCACGCCTCGAGTGTAGTGACTTCGAAACATTTGCTCAAATTCGATTCCGTCGTTCTGGCATGCTTGTGTTGCGAGGATTCCATCTCTTCGACCTAGGAGATGGCGTTTTAGGCGATGACGCCGTTGTCGCCCCCCCTGGAATTATTCGGGAACTCGATTATCGTCCGTTGTCAACGCAGGAAGTGCGAGACGCCTCCATAAATGGAGCTCAACGGGCCCGAACAACCGACAGGGCTTTTTTGTCGCCGGCGTTGCCGTACCACGTCCTCATTTTACGGAAGAATGCGGGCACCAACGCCCAATCATTCGTCGCTTTGGCCGGTCTAAGGGAAACCGACATATGGACGCAGGCCATCGAACTGTTCGATGAGGAGGTCGTGCTTACCTTCTCGGCATGGAACACGTTGACGAACGTCAAACACGGAAGATGTTGGAAAGAACGGATGTACTGGGAACTGTTGAAGGAAATATGCCATGCCATCAAGCAATCTTGGAAACTCGAGGTCAAGAAATGGACCAAGAGGTTCGTTATGAAGGCCCTTCGAACCAAGAACAATCCTGTGATGCTCGGGGCCTTGGCTGTGGAGCAGGCTCCAACGGCCGACCCATGGCTTTGGCTTCGTCAGGAAATTGTCGGACTGTACGGAAAACCCTGGCAGAAGTCCTTTCGACCGACCCAACCAGACGAAATATCTATGATGCCATATCTAGGCCTCTCTGCATGGAGTGATTTGCATGGCTCGCAAGAAGGTCGGTGGGATCACCACGTCGATTCAACACTGTTCCAAGCCTGCTGGGACCTTGGGAAAACCGGTTATACCGACAGCGAAGGTGAGCTTCCGGGTGTGCCAGCACCTGGTCGGGGTGCACGCGCTTTGCCATGGCATGAAGGCTATTTCCGAAGCACGGACTGGAGCAGGATACTCACTCCATCCCTCTGGAGCTTGGTTGCCCCGCGGATTGAGCGTGACGGAGACAAATTGGGCAATGCCAAGTATTTCATCGAGTACCTCTTGACCCAGAGCCTCGAACTCAAACAGTCGGCGGTAAGGAGAATATGCGAGGCACAAGCTCACGAATCCGTCGTAGAGACCGTGGGCGAAAGGAGACAGTCCGAGGCAATCATCAGCCGTCTTAAAGCTGGCGTTGGGCTCAATCGAGACGACGATGCGCTGCCCGACCGGTCAAACTGGGCAGCCTTCCTTCCGGACTCTTGGGCGAGCTTGAACCGGGCCGAGGCCGACAACAAGAGCGCAGGGTCTCCTCAGACGGCAACCACGGGTTTGATCCATGACTTTCGGGACCGGAAGAGGAAGTGGGCCCCGCTGCTCCAGCTCGTCCAGCAGACCGAGCGGCTCATGTTCCCAATGGAGGCGGCGTTCACGGCAGAGCACCAAGACCGAGCCTTTCATTGGCTCCGCCTTCTCAACAAGAAGACAGAAGATATCCGCATCATGTGATGTGGCGGTATCTTCCCTTAGTCCGCGTACGTGTTCTAGGTGGGGTTTGCTGCTGGGGCGTGTTGTTACGTAGACGATGCTTTGCGGATATTGCGTATAGCCGTGTGTCTCTGACATCTTCCTATACTACCACTTGATTCACTCTGCGTCAACTATTGATGTTTCAACGGTATTCAGAGCGTTTCTCAATGCCTGTTCCTCGCCTTGATCGCTGGGTCGTTGTCGAAGGTTCTGTGGCTGCTCCGTCCAGAGTGGGGCCGAAGGTCCGGACCTCGCATCCGAGAGCCCTGCCGTCATGTAAAAAGTCGACACCTCCGGCTCGCTCTCGAACTATGTGGAAAACGAAACTATCGATAGACCATCATTCATTCATCATCCCCTCCCATCGAATCGGCGGAAGCGTGATTTCGTTCTTGAGATGCTTCATCGTTGCTCATGAGCGGACGTTGTCAAGTATCAACGGGTCTCGGACGACGCGATGATTTAATATTAATATCATACCTTGTCTATCTGTTTCTCTAAAAAAAAAAAAAAAAAAANACATTGAATAATTCTTGCTGCCCCTTTGGCTTTTAGCCCATTCACTTTTTACTTTTTTTTCTTCCTCCTTCCCCCTCTTCTTTCTTTAGCATCCGCAGACGTTGAAAAGCGCGACGGAAGGGTCGTGGTCGCTGACGAGCTCGTCGTAGAGCTCCCACGAGTTGATGTGGATGTGCTCGTAGCGGGTGCCGTTCTTGTTGGCGAGGGCGGGGCTGACGAACATGTGGTCGAGCTGCTGGGCGTTCATGTCGAAGACGTACGTGTAGCGCTCCTCGACGGGGATGCCGGCGGCCTCGTCGAGATCCACAAGGCCGGACCTGGCGGTGAAGGTCTTGAGGGGCTCAACGAAGGTGAACTCGTTGAAGTCACCGCTGGCGATGACGCGGGCGTTGGGGTCCGCAGCGAGGATCTCGGCGATGAAGTCCTGTGGCAAGGGGGGATTTGTTAGCTATTGTGACACGTAGAAACAGAAAACAGGGGACACGAGGGGAGGGATGAGGGATGAGGAGGAACGTACGGCCGTGACTCGGGATTGCTGGATGCGGGCGTCCACGGCGCCGTTGTTGGGGGGGCGGGGGTCGCCGTGCAGGGAGGAGGAGCCGCCCTTGGAAGACATGTGAACGTTGACGGTGAAGAAGACCTTGTTCTGGGGGCCCTTGATGGCGCGCCAGGCGGCGACGAGGGGCTTGCGGGTGGCGGACCAGGCGGGGTCGTTGGGGGCGATGCGGCCCGGGTTGTACTTGAGCGCGGGGCCGGGGAGGACCTCGTTGGCGTCGAGGCTACCGCCGGGGTTGGGCTTCCACAGCTCGACGACGTCCGGGCGGTAAAGGTAGGCGACGCGGATGTTGCCACCGGGCTGGCCGCCATCCTTGCCGTCGACGGGGTCGATGACGACGAAGTCGTAGGCGAGACCGGACTGAGCCTCGATCTCGGCGGCGAGGGTAGAGAGGGTGATGTTGGAGGAGACGACGCCGTTGTTGGTGGGACCGGAGTTGTCCTGGACCTCCTGGACGAAGATGAGGTCCGGGGTCTTCATGTAATCGACGATGTGGGCGGCGACGGCGGGGAGGTGGGACGAGGTCGGGGCGAGGTTCTCGACGTTGTAGGCGCCGACGGTGATGCCGCGGCAGTCGCCCCTGCTGATGAGAGAGGTGGGGGGCGCGTCGTTGACGGCGGCCTTGACAAAGGTGATTGCGGTGAGGGGGAGGATGCGGTAGAAGCCGAAGGCGTAGGTAACGACGCCGGTGATCTCGGCGAGTTGGTCGCCCATCTTGGACTCGGGGTTCTTAGTGCCGTCAAGGGGGGTGCCGATGACGATGGCCTCCGGGTTGGAGTCTTTTTTGGCGTGTTAGTGTGAATCGCTGGTGTAAGGATGGGGAAATATTGTTCAAGAAACCCTACCTTTATCACTCATGGTGATGCCGCCGTGGGAGTTGCGGCCGGTGGTGGGCCAGTCGCCGACAACCCAGGTGTCGCCGTACTGGTTGGGCCGGGTGACGGCGACGGGGTTCTTGACCGTCACCAGTTCGCCGCTCAAGCTCTCCCAGAAGTCGAAGCCGTACAGCGTGGGGTTGAGGACGGGGTTCTCGGTCGAGACGTTTGCGACGGCGTTGGGGACGGCATAGATGTCGCCGCCGTCGAGGCTGGTGTACTGCTCCGTGGGCGGCTTCAGGGTGTCGACGCCGATGACGAGCGGAACGACTTCATTGCCCGAGGAGACGACGACGACGTTGCTCGGGGAGCTGATCTCGGTGAGATAGATGTAGTTGTTCGCGGATCTGGGCGGTTTGTGTCAGTGACCGAACGCCGGACGGGACCACAGTCTCTGGGTCGTTTGGTCTTACCTGTACTCGAGAATCCTTCCGTTGAGGGTGATGATGTCGCCCACGGTCAGGTTCGCGCCAACGGAGTTGCTGTAGACGTAGACGGCCTCGGAGGTGGCGACGTCGTCGTCGGGCTCGGTGGAGCGGATCCAGACGCCATTGGGGCCCTTTGCGAGGACAAGGCCGGTGACGTTGGTCACGGCCTGGTCCTTGTAGGGTGACAGGAACTTGTTGCCGTTGATATCGGCGATGGTCAGGGCCGAGGCGGCGCCGACGGCGGAGAGGAGGAGGGACGTGACCTTCATCTTGCCGAACGGGTGTGTACTAGAGGGCTTCCTCGATATATGGTACGAGGTTCACGCGCAACAAGACACAGCAGTACACGCCAGAGGGGTACGGTGTCACTGACGCTTTTGTTTGGAGAAAAGAGTCTTTTCTCACCGGATTGACGACGTCCCGAGCAAAAGCAAACAGGATCAGGCACAGAAGACACACAGGCGCGCGCAGGCACGACTCAACTTTCTACCCCGTCGCGGGAACCCCGTCGGTCTATATAGATTGCGTCGGATGGGGAACTGCAACTCTGAACCCGCCGGGCCCCTCGTTCAACCTGGTCGGGGTTCGCGTCTTGCCGAATTGTCGAAATGCCAAGACAAACCGTACAGATAGTCAACCGGGGCCCTTGCATCTCGGGAGCTTCCTCTTCGCATGTGGGCGACGTTGCCCTTGCATGTCTGCGCAGTGTCCATAGGCTGAAGAAGAGAAGGAAATGGATTGAGGGGCGGCGAGCTCCGACATTTGAGAACTGGTGTGAGATTAAACTCAGGTCGTCACTGGATGAACGGAAGCATCTCTATCAAATTTCCGCAGGGGTCGTATCAATTGACCTCTCAGAGCATTCGGTGCCTTGCACGTTTCTCATCCTTCTTGTCTCTTGTGCCACCGCCCACGGCACTAGCTGACGACAAGAGTCCCGTAGCCGATCAAGGCCGGCTCCCCCTTTCGCGCTACATGGCATTGGCTAGGCCCGGCTCGATTGGGAAGGTGAGGGCTTTGTATGGGAGCGGGAGAATCGCCTAGCTGGTGTCTAGCGTGGCTTCGGTGGAGAAATATTTGCGACTGGTTGGACGGATTCGCATGTGGGGGAAGAAGAATTCCACTATAAACTCGGAGCTTGGTTGGGATACAACAGTCAGAAGCGAGTTGCTTGTATGCCACTCTTTGCGGGGAGTCATTGGATGCGCTCCCCATCCGATGTTGAGATTTGCAAGTCGTGTTGAACCTATCATAGGACAGCAAACGAACCTATCTGAAAGGAAGCATCTCCAGCTCCAGAGACAAAACGGGCCAAGTTCCTGCGTTAGGTAGGCGTCAGCCGGCAGTGACGCGTGGTTGTCTTGGTGTTGTTGGTCGAGAAAGAGTGTTGCTATAGTAGTGGAGGTGCGGAGGAAGACGAGATACGGCCAGGGGTTGGGATTTTAGGAAGACCGATAATGGCAGACAATTGGAACCAAGATAATGATTAGGTTATGGCGCTAAATCTAAGCCTTATCGTCTGCCAATCATTGCTCTCACGTGTCCGTGACGGGGACACGGCGACGGCCCCGGACCTTTACCCCGGCCTTCCTTTTTTTTTTTTTTTTTTTTTCCTCTTTGCCCTCCCTCCCCCTACCCTTGTCAGGTACATCGTCGGTCTTCGATTCCGTTCAACATTTGCTTGTAATCGGCACAAGCTGAAGATCTTTTCTCCTCAACCTCTCGGCCCCCCTGCTTTCCTCATAGACATCGCGAAAATCCAATCAGTTTGTCGCATAATTGTCAAGAAAGGGAAGAATGGGTTCGAATGCGGACTCTCATGATCTTACGACTGACGACTGGGTCTCCTACATACTTAGACTCAGAGCTGCACCGAAGAACCACACTCGATTCGTTCAAAGAGAGAAAAAAGAGCCAGCTTCGGAGGACACGATGGGATCCCAAAAGCACCCTTGGGAAACTATCAACGTCATCCGCAGACCCACCAGTAGAAATCGACTTCACCAAAAGACGACTTATCAAGCGGTTGGCAAACATGAAAATACCTTAGTTTCTCGATTGAGAGGACTCTCGTCTCGTCGGCTCGCATAAGATAATGGTCTTTTTCTTTATTGTTTTCCTTGACCGCACGATACTCAACACACACACACACACACACACACACACACCCATACAGACAACTAGCTTGCTCGAGGCACAGCTCTACGAGTGTAGCTGCCATTTGCTCCAAGTTCATCAGGCCGGGTTGTGGCCAGCCTACTCAACGTCTTCCTCGTCGACAGTCTCTCCTGAAGCCTCATCGCGTCCAAGAAGGCCATTGATAAGCGCGAGGGGGTCGTTCTGGGCATTGTTCTGTGCCTTGTTGGCACCGCCCCCAGCACCGCCGCCAGCAAGCTGTGAAGTACTCGTTAGCATACCAGTGTAACAAAACTGAACAACCCGGCAGCAACTTACTGAATCAAGGATACCCGTGAGGATGTTGCCGTTGTCCTGGTTGTTCTTCTTGGCGGCTTCGCCGGCGGCTTCACCAGCCCCTCCGTTCTTGTTGCCATCCTTCTTTCCATCGTTGTTCTTGCCTCCGGCCTCGCCAGCGGCCTCGCCAGCAGCCCCAGCGCCGTTGTTGTTCTTCTTGCCATTTTCTTTGGCTGCATCACCCGCACCGCCGTTCTTCTTGCCGCCGTTCTTGCCGTCGTTGTTCTTCTTGCCTCCAGCCTCGGCGGTGCCGTTCTTAGCAGCACCACCTCCGGCAGCCGCGCCACCGTCAGCAGCGCCGCCAGCCTTCTTGCCATCGTTTTTCTTCTCGCCGCCAGCCTTGCCGTTCTTCTTTCCGTTGCCATTGCCATTGCCATTGCCATTGCCGTTGTTCTCGTTGCCGGCATTCGCAGTCCCGTTGTTGGCGGCGCCACCTCCGGCGCCGTTGTTCTTCTTGCCGTCCTTGTTCTTCTTACCGCCGGCCTTGTTTTTCTTACCATTTGCGCCCTTCTTCTTGCCGCCCTTCTTGCCACCGCCGGCTTCGGCTGTTCCGTTCTTGGCGGCCCCGCCAGCTCCGGCCCCGCCAGCTCCGGCCCCGCCAGCCCCGGCACCAGCATCGCCTTTAGCGGCATCGCCTTTAGCGGCATCGCCTTTAGCGGCATCGCCTTTAGCGGCATCGCCTTTAGCGGCCTCGCCGTTGGCTGCTGCGCCATCGGCCGCCTTATTGTCGTTCTTCTTCTTGGCGGCCCCGTTCTTCTTTTCTTCGCCGTCATCTGCGGCATTCTCAGCGCCGTCGGCTGTGATGTAAGTCAGGTTGATTGTCAAGACATGGCATGGACGGAAAGCGGGTTCCTACCATTCGCCTCTTGCTGTTTCTTCTCGTCCTGGCCGCCACGGCGCAGCTTAGGTCTGACATCGGCGCGAGGCGCGAGGTTCATGTTCGCCATGGGCAGAGCCACGGACCTCTCTTCCGGGCTGGTCGGAAGAGCGATGACGTGGGCGGCGATTGCCGCAATGGAAAGGAGAATAGAGCTCTTCATTTTTGGAAAGGCGAGAGTGTCCTAAATGTCTCCAGACTGAGAGATATGGAATGTCGAAGAGTAGGGGGGAAAAATGCCGAAAAGTTAACACGAAAGAGCACTTGATGTGGTATAATCGAAGCGTAAGAAACGGTGGTTCACAGAACCAGAGAGAATGGATTCAAAAAAAAAAAAAAAAAA
>MPGH01000181.1:230825-287361 GCA_001937105.1 Colletotrichum chlorophyti
ATGAACTGAACCAGAGGTTAAAATTTGTCGATGGAGACTGAGAAGTGTCGAGAAAAGGAAGCAGGAAAAAAGCCAGACCGGGCTGGGTTGATATAGAGTAAGGCCTTCCTCTTGAATCTCACTCAGATGCAGATACTTCGGAACCGTATGCCGCAGGTATAGCAAGTCACCCACTAGGTTCCTGGGTAGCATGAAGTCACAGCGCCAAGGAATCGAGACAAGTTGTCAAACAAATGGAGGCGAAGACTATTCGCCCAATGTCACAATGTCAAGCCATGTCACAGACTGGTCCATCCGAAGGCAGTGCAAGTTTTGTGGAGACGCTAGAGCCCCAGTGAGGAGGAGGAGGAAGAGGAGGAGAAGGACGAGGGAGGAGTTGGGACCCCGGTTTGAGCAAAAAGGAACCGAAGGAGAAGAAGTGAGAAGAAGAGGTGGAGGGCGAACGGGAGGCGTGCGCGTACTAAAGCAAGCATCACGATCCGTGGCCCTGTCGCGCCAGACCCCGGAGAGACTGTGAGCCGGGCAAGCGGAGAACAGGTCCAAAAATAAAAGGCATACAGGGTAAGTGATCGATGGTGGACATCGTTGCCGTGTGTTTGTAGTTAATGATGCAAGGTGAGGACCATAGTCCATGGAAGGTAAGCTGTTGATCAGACGGGTATTGAATCAGAACGGCCCCGCCACTGTGGACCTTTCCTCTCTCGGAAGAGAGGCTGGAGAAGGGAATTGACCTGTTTGTTGTTGAAAGTCAGACGAGCATCTCGAGACCAAGGTCAACGGCAAGGCTGGATTTGATTGCAACCATTACAGCCCTGACAGGTGCCGGTACATCCATCCATCAGTACGAAATCCGGGCTGTGGAACACGCCACGGGGTTGGGCAGTTTGATCGTAGGGGCAGGTTGTCAAACCTGGGATGAAACATGGTGGTAAAGGCCGCTTAGCGTCGAACGTCGACCTTGAACCTCGGACCTTGGACCCTGCCTTGGCTAGAGTTAGTGACACCATCTTTGGGCTCGCATCCCCTCTTCCACACTGCATCTGCATCCCAAGACACTGGTGTCGAATGGGCTGACATCCTGCGAGGGCAGGATCGTGTTTGAAAAGCGAGCATAGACGAAGCGACGAAGTCTAAATTTCAGAAATGCAACCATGAACCTTGAGCTGTTCCTGGACCGGCAGGGGCTTGTCTTGTGAATCAGAACCAGGCCCCTGGGCGTAGCAGGAACGGACTTTTTGCGGATGGATGGACGGATGGAGACGTCGACGGGTTCTGGCTGGATCTCTGTATGGCGACTGCTTATCGATGACGGAGAATCATACCCGAGGTAGGAGCTAAATTGGCTCCCCACGAGCTTGTCTAGAAAGCCTCACGCACGAGCTGAGCTTAGCTTAACGCCTCTGTCGTGGAAGCGTTACATCCCTAGCGTCCTTTGCTTTTCGCCGCAATATAGCTCACTCGCTGGTTGAGCCAGGGTTATTGTTCGTTCGGGGAATAATGGGTGGACCGGGCAGGCGAGTTGGTTGTTTGGAAAATGGCCGCGGTGCCTCGGTCGCTTCGCCGTTCCGCCCCATTCCTTTCCGTCCGTTTCCGGGCCCTTTCGAGTACTGAGGGCAGAACATTACACAGGAACAAGGCGACGCTGGAGACGGGGGTTGTAGGGGGGCGGGTGTCGCGTTGCCGGAACCCCGGGCGCCGACCTAGACTAAGTTCAAGGATCAACAAGTCGAATCGAAGACGAGAGAAAGGACGGGGTTTCGACTGGTGCACCGAAAAGCCAAGGACGGTTGATGTCGAGGACATTGACGAAAAGTTCGAGCGATGATCGGCGTGCAGCAAAGCCAAGACCGTGCTTAAGGGGATTAAGGAGGGCACTGAGTGAAAAACCACGGGCGGGAACGAAGACAACATGGCAAGAGCGTAATGGGCCCCAAGACACTCAAGGTAGTTGGCGTTTGGCGGTGCTGCACGTTCTCTGCATGAGGTAGTACTGCTCCCAAGGGCCTCGGATGTCGAGTCTCAGATATTCTTGGGGGAGGGGATCGCTGGAGCGCTTCCAGGATCAGATTTACAGTAGAGGCCAAGCATTTTGGCGAGGAGATGAACGGATGCGCTGCGATCCAGTTTGGGGGATTAAACATGGAGAAAAAGAAGCGGCACGGCAGATGATCAGCGAGCCAGAAAATCAGACACAGGAAGGGACCGGAGGGACAGCAGGGAGAGCCCACTCGGGCCATACACGACATTTGCCGGGCTGCGAAAACGAAAAGAAGACTGGGAAGGGTTGTTGGCTGGGGGGGGGGCTGCCATTGCAACGGTTCAATCGTTTCCTTTCCCGGCCTTCCCAAACCAGACCAGCCGTAGCATGGAGAGTGAGAGAGGGTGGTTGTGAGATGACAGAATGAGAGCAATTGTGAGGTCAGATGAGATATGGTCAGTCGGTGGCCGGACGGACTCGGACAGGATGACTCTGCGCTGCGACTTGAGACCGACCCAGGCATTAGGGAGAGGTCCACTGTGTCCCGCCTTGGCAGGCCGACTTCACGTGGCTCCAGGTGTCCCTCCCCTCTCTGTCTCTCCCCAGTGAGGTGCCCGCCTCGCCTCAAGGTGCTGACCTGACTGACTACCTTACGCCGTAGGGCTCGGGGTGAGGCGACGACCGTACCTACAACATGCATCGTTTGTGGCGATGTTGGTTCTGTCCTGTTCCGCCGCCTCCCAAGACGCCATTCAGAGAGCCCTGGTCCTACCCAACATGAAAGACAAAGTTTGCATAAACGGATCATCCAGCTCAGTCAAATCACATGGGTGATGACGAGTTCGCATTTCAGGTTTGGTAAGGTCTCCCCTTCCGTCTCTTCTCTGCCCAAAACATGAGACGGTTGAAGAAGGTCGACCTCCCACCGTTTGGATTCCAAATGACTTGGACTCCGCAGACACCAGCTTTGTCTTGAATCGTGCCAGTCGTCTGGATTTAGCAAATGATGGACATAACGCCATCGCTTTAGACGGCATGATGTACATCGTTCCCGGGTGTGAGTGCATTATGACCGCTCCTAAGTCGATCAACCACAGAAGTAGCCGTGCCGTTTCTTCTCACCCTTTCGTGCGTCACTTCGTCCAGGAGATGGCAAGGCAGGTAGGCAGCTGGTTAGCTCTCTTTCTCACATTGATCAAACCTGGCTTGACTGATCCCGAGTTACGTGAAGTTGGCTTCGCTCTTCAGAAGTCATCTCATCGACATGATTTTCCGACTCGAACGGTTCCACGGCCAGACATGTCTGCGCCCGTCGGTCTCAACTTTTTTTTTTTTTTTCGTCCGTGTTGTTGCATCTGTTTCTCGCACCTCCAACCCAAACCGGGTCGAAGCGCGGAGCCCGAGTCGTCCTATGCAACAAACTGCCGTCAGACTGAAGTCCTGCCGAGCCAGCCGTTCCGATCTCCTTTTTCATCCCGCGTTTCTCCCTCCTCGATATCCGCACTTCGGGTCTCCGTTTCTTCATCTTTGTTGACAAAGGACCTGTCGTCTGGTTCTCCCACAGCTGGTCCTCCAATCCAACCAAGATGAGACCGCTTCCGCTTTAGGCAATTCATGAGGTGGCTGTGCCACGTCCTGCTGTGCCGCCGGCCGAGACGGCCTACTGTCGTTTTCTGCTGGCACTGCTCAACCCACCGAATCACCACCCTGAAAATACCATCTCTGCCTTAGGTTGACGGCTTCTCACATACGAAGGATTCATCAGTGAATACGGCGCCTGCGTCACATTTCGCTTCTCTTCTGTTCACTTCGATGCCGACCCCCTCTCATCTTGGCATTCAATGTCTCACTTAAAAGGCAAGACGTGCTGCGATATCCTAAAGTTCATGAACGTATTGTGACCTCTGCTTTTTTTTTTTTTGACACTAAGCTTGCAATACTACTTCCCGCAAGCGAGGTATCATAGCGTTGTATTTACCTCCTCCTTGCCGTTTGAAATACCTGGCAATCACCCCCCGCCTCATAGGGTCTTCAAACACCAGCGACGTCCAAGAGCCGCTATCCCATCATGTGGGACCCGCATCCGGCATGTCCTTCCGGACGTGACAACTCCTTCGGCCCGTGGGCCGGAGAATTGTGCCGAGGCGGCTTCGACTTCACCCTGCTGTTCGAGGAATCCATACTCGCCATGCCCCTGCAGTGCCTCTTGCTCATAGCCCTCCCCGTTCACGCATCGCGCCTGGCCAGATCCGATGTCAAAGTTGTGACGAGCATGCTGCGCCCCCTCAAAGCTGTCAGTCCTGGCGATTTTGCACCCCCTGCCCCTCCCACTGTCCTGTTATCTCTGACGACTGGAAGTGTGCATCCATCATCTTGATCGCTCTCAACGTCGCGCTTCTCGTGCTTTGGAGTGCGGCTTCACCGTCTACCATTACGCGCACACGGGCCACCATCCCTACCGCCGTTCTTACCCTCGTCGCCTCGTTGGCTGTTGGGTTGCTGTCATGGCTTGAGCATGAACGGTCCGTCAGGCCGTCTTTCGTGCTTTCAACTTACCTCTTTCTATCAGTCCTGCTAGATACCGCCCGCGCCCGCACTCTGTGGATGCTAGGGCCCTCCCGGACTATCCCGGCCGTTTTTACTTGTACTCTAGCTCTGAGAGCAATATTGATTCTCCTCGAGTCGACAGAGAAGCGAGGCATCCTTGTCCCGAAACACAAAGGCTACTCCAAAGAGGTCACTAGCGGCACGTTCAACAGGTCAGTCTTCTTCTGGTTGACGTCGCTCTTCATCAACGGTTACCGAAAAATCCTTCGTCTTGATGACCTTTACCCACTGGACCCAAAGCTGGCCTCCGAGCCTCTGTACAAGAAACTGGCGGAACAATGGGACAAAGGTACTTAATCAACTTCCCGCAGTCCAAAACCAACCCCTCCCAGAAAAAAGAAATGTCCCGCGGGCTAATACATCGGCTACCGCCGACTCACGCGAAAAAGTCCCCGACACGACCGTCCCCGGCGCTCTGTTCAACACCTGGCTCCGTACCTTTGCGGGTCCGCTGACCACGGCCATCGTTCCGAAACTCTTCCAGATCGCCTTCAACTACGCTCAGCCGTTTCTTATTGACGAGGCGATCAGTCTGGCCAGCCTGCCCCAGACGCAGCCGCACAATAACCGCGGTTTTGGCTTGATTGGGGCGTACGTGCTCGTCTACACGGGCATCGCTGTAAGCTTCCATTCTTTTCCTTCGGAAAGGGTTTAAGAACCAGAGGTAGGTGGTTACTAAACACGCAGTGTGCAGGTTGCTACGGGTCAATATGACTGGCGCAACCAACGCGTGGCTTCGATGACGAGGGGCAGCGTCACTGCGCTCGTGTACCGAAAGGCGTTGCGGTTGGATCTGACGTCGCCGAACGTGAGTCCCTCGGGGGCATTGACGCTTGTCGGCACAGACAGCGAGACGATCAGTCAAGGCATAATTCAGCTACATGAGGTCTGGAGTGGTCTATTGGAGATTGGCATCGGGATCTATCTGATCTATAGGCAGCTTGGGGCTGCGTGCGCGATGCCTGTTGCGTTGATTTTCGGTATGGTGACTTCTTTTACGCACGAGCGGTCTCGTGTTGACGGCTCACTTAGTCGTTCTTATCGCCACGGCTGTCCTTGCGATCCCCACCGGTAAGGCCTCGGCCGACTGGATCAAGGCCTCCCAGGACCGTGTTACAACGACAGCCAAGACGTTGGGCAACATCAAATGGCTCAAGATATCGGGACTCAACGACGTAGCCTTCTCGGTGATCCAGAAGCTTCGCGGCAGCGAGCTCGAAGTGTCGAGGAGGTTCAGAATCTTGCTCGGCATCTCAATGATGTTCCGTACGTCACCCCTCAACCCACCTCGATGTCTGACGATCACCCGCTCAACGGGGTAATATAGTGATTTGCACCCCGATCTGGTCCCCGATTCTCACATTCAGCACCTTCGTCGGGACGGCGGCTGGAGGCGAGAGTTCCTTGACCATCTCCAAGACATTCACAGCCCTCTCTATCCTGATCCTCATCAACCAGCCCCTTGTGGGAATCGTCATGAGCCTACCCCTTTTGGCCGCGGCGATCGCATCGTTTCAGCGAATTCAAGACTTTCTCAATGCCAAGGAGCGCGTCGATCGCAGGCTGGCAAATGGCAGTGACAGGCTGCTTGAAAAAGCACCTACTGAAGACGTCGTGTCGCAGGCCATCCCGAGTGACAATGCTTCGACCCGCGATTTCGAGCTTGTGGACATGCAAAAGACGAACTCTACCAGCAGTAGGCTTGCCGAGGACATTGCGGCTACTGTTAAGGGAACGTTTTCCTGGTCAGATGAATCGAAGCCGGTGATCGATATTGGGGGCTGGGACATCAGACGCCATGCTTTCACCCTGGTCCTTGGTCCCGTTGGTTGCGGAAAGTCGACGCTGCTCAAGTGTTTGCTAGGTGAGTTGTCAACGTTTAAGGGGACTGTACGGACCAACTTCTCCGGTGTCACATACTGCGGCCAAACTGCATGGATACCGAACGACACGGTACGCAACATCATCGTCGGTCACGCGGCATTTGAACAATCCTGGTACCACACTGTCATCGACGCATGCGCTTTGAAGCAAGATATAGCTGGCTGGCCGAAAGGAGATGAGACCGCGGCCGGTACGAAGGGCATTTCAATGAGTGGCGGGCAGAAACATCGTTTGGTAGGTAGCTGTTTATATCGAGTGAGTATGAGCACCTTTGTTCTCGAGCTGATACTATCTATCGCAGGCCATTGCGCGAGCATTGTACGCACGGCAAGAGTTTCTTGTGCTCGACGATGTGTTCAGTGGCTTGGATTCCGGAACTGAGGACTTGGTCTTCAACAGTCTCCTGGGAAGCAACGGTCTGCTTCGGAACAGCGACACGACTGTATTGCTGGCATCCTCAGAGTGTTCGTCACATCGCCCCTTTCCGCTTCTACATACCTTGTACTGAACAGCCCATCACAGCACGGCGAATCACCTATGCGGACAACGTCTTGTTCCTTAACGAAGACGGTCAAATCAGAGAATGGGAGGCCTCCCAGAACAACGCCTCGATCTCTCGTCTCACCAAACATGGTATCGAAATGGCTGATGAACAGCAGACCGGACCTCCACTGACGACAGCCGATGCCGAAAGACGCCCGGAAACAGTTCTTGGTCTGCTCGAAGACCAAGCTGAGTCCGCGCGTCAACTCGGTGACTGGGGCATGTATCAATTCTACGCCAAAGCGGCCGGATGGTTCAGTCTGACCGCCTTCGCCGGAGCCATGATCGTGTTTGCCTTTTGCGACTCCTTTCCCGGTAAGGTCTTGTTCAACACCTTGGCTGTAGAGATATCAAAGCTGACGTAGGCCTTTGGTAGATATCTGGCTTAAATGGTGGGCAGAGTCGAACGAGAGAAGGCCGAACCAGGACATCGGCAAGTGGCTTGGGGTCTACGTAGCTCTTGGGGTTGGGTCTGTTGTCTCGGTTCTCTTCGGCATGTGGTAAGTTTTGATCCTCCATGTTGAGCGAAGTGAAATTCGTACAGTCACTGAAGCTTCCCAGGCAACTCTTCATTGTCATCATTAACAAGTCGGGCGTCTATTTCCACGGCGTCTTGTTGAATACCGCGTCTGGGTAAGCTAGACACCGAATCCTTTTCCGGGCACCAACTTGACATGAACCAGTGCTCCAATGTCATTCCACAGCTCCGTGGACAGTGGCGTCACTGTGAACAGGTTCAGCCAAGACCTTCAGCTCATTGACATGGAGCTGCCAGCCGCCGCACTCGGTCTGGCCGTAGGTACGTGGTTCGTTCCTCTACAACGTAACAACCGTCGTCCCTAACATCTACGAACTTGAAGGTGTATCGTTCGGCGTAGCCAAATTCATCATCATCTCCGTCTCGTCCCGCTACATGGCCGCCATTATCCCCCTCCTTATCCCCGTCTTCTACGCCATCCAACACTTCTACCTCCGCACGTCCCGCCAAATGCGTCTCCTCGACATCGAGCACAAGGCGCCCTTATACACACAGCTCATCGAGACGCTGGAAGGCCTGGCGACGATTCGGGCTTTCAGGTGGGAAGCCGCGTTCGAGAAGACAAATTTCCGCCGACTAGATGAATCGCAGCGTCCTAGTTACCTCCTCACCTGCCTGCAGCGATGGCTGACCTTCACCGTCGACATGGTAATCGCCGTGATTGCGACTGTGCTCATCGTCCTCGTCACCACCCTGCGGGAACAGATCGGCCCCGGATTCATCGGTGTTGCCTTGACCAACATTCTAGCATTCAGCGGTACCGTCAAGGCCATCATCACGTCGTGGGTCATGTTGGAGGTCTCGCTTGGCGCTGTCGCGAGGGTGAGGAACTTTGCTTTGACCACGGAGCCGGAGGGCGGCTCTGGGGAGGGTCTCACCGAGCCGGAAGCAGAGTGGCCTATCCTGGGGGCGATTGAGTTCTCGGATGTCACGGCCTCTTACCCGTGAGTCTTTTTGTGGCGGGTTTCAGGCTTGAACGAGACCGAGGGCTGATGTTTTTCTTGCAGGTCATCGGGAACCGTACTTAAAGGCGTCTCCATGTCGATCCAACCTGGTCAAAAGGTTGCCGTGTGCGGGCGGACAGGCAGGCGAGTCGTCATTCGTTCACCATCAGCCACCTTTCCAAGCATCTGACATTGCGAACAGCGGGAAAAGCTCTCTGATGCTGTGCCTCCTCCGAATGATGGACCTAGACAGCGGTACCATCAAGATCGACGGCGTCGACATCTCCACCCTGCGCCACGAATACGTCCGCTCAAAACTGGTCGCAGTACCCCAGGAGTCCTACGTCTTCGACGGCACTGTCCGCCTCAACCTCGACCCCGGCGAGTCCCTGCCCGACTCCGATCTCGTCTCAGTTCTGGAAAAGGTCCAGCTCTGGTTTAAGGTCGAGGAGCGAGGGGGCCTCGACGCCGTCATCGACGACAAGTTCTTCTCGCAGGGCGAGGCACAGTTGTTGGTTTTTGCGAGGGCGATGCTGCGTAACAGCAAGGTCCTCATTCTGGACGAGGTGACCAGCAGGTAAGGACTTTACATTTTTTTTTTCTTTTCTTTCCACCCTCTATTTCCCATCTGTGTTTCTTGTGCTTATCTTACTTTTACCCCTGCGTCAAGCTTGGACGGTGACTCGAGCCAAGTCATCGACAACGTGTTACGAACATGGTTCCGGGACTGGACCATATTCGCCATCGCGCATAAGCTGGACTCGATTCTTGATTTCGATCGCGTCGCCGTCGTCGATGCAGGCGTGGTCGTCGAGTACGGCGAGCCCAGGGAGCTCCTGGGGCGAGATTCGTCGTTCAGGGAGCTCCATCAGCGTTCGTCGCGCAAATCCGAGTGAAGCAGCAGGGCTTCCAGTGTATTACCATGTTCCGAGTAGGAGGTCCCGTCGCAACTCCGTCTATGTAATTCTAGTGTTAATCGATACCCCCCGCTTTTCTTTCCACCGACCAGTGGCTGCGTCGTCTTCCAGAAGAAGAAGAAGAAGCTGACTCCTAAACCTGAGCGCCTGTTTATATCATCTCAGCACAGCTTGAGCTTGTAGCTCTCAGCGCTTGAAAATCTTGCTGCTCTGTCTTCCGAGTACCTCGAGACTAGGGGTCGTAGAAAGGTTGAGAAGTGGGTGGCAACGGGCTTGAGTCCCTCGAGCTCTTCTCTGTCGCTTCGAAGAACAAGCCGTGGGGAAACGGGTCACACGTAGCAGCGCAGCATTTGGTCAAGGAGCACAATTTGATTGGTAACGACAGTGTAAGCACCTAGGAAAAGACAACCCGAACAACCTTCCAAAAGAGCGACCCCCCTCCAAGGTGCGATGACGACAACAAGGCAGAACAGTCAAAATACAATGCCAACCAGCAGTCTTGCGGTATGAGCAAACTCGAAACTGCTTCAATCTCCATCGTGCAATCTTCATCGAGGCAGTCCAGTGAGAAAATCAAACAATCCAGCAGAAAGGGAGATCAATGAGAAAATCGTTTCGTGTACGGAACCTGTTGCTAAGGGAAGAATTCGGGTCGACAGACTAGCAGCCGCGAAAGGTTGTTAGTACTGGGACGCCGATGATTCTTCTCAGATTTGGTACGGGGAAACACACACTATGCAGGGCGAATTGCCTGCATTCATAGGTCCAGACCGTAAGCGTGTTTGGAAATCTTCATACTGGGGAAACATAAACGTATCCAACGGGACCCTCGGTATATGCCTCCGGAGGGTAAATATCGCTTTCCGGCTCAAAGTCCGGGTTTGACGCGTGTGCTTCCTGGCTTGCCTGCTAGTAACGACAAACAGTGCCAGTGAAGTCACGCAACGTTCGAGGTATGAATTCGATTATAGAGGCCGGTTTACCTCATCCGGCGTCCATCTGGCACTGCGGAGCAGAGTCAGATATTCAAGATTCGTGTCGTCTTCAGCGGCGGACTCTGTGGGGAGACTGGGCCCAGTAGTTGAAGGTAAGGGCCGTAGTAGGTCTTCTACTCCGAGGCCCATCTGCACGGTTTCGGTGTAGGGGCCAAATGACAGAACAGGGTTGAAGGAGTAGCCCGAATAGTCGTGTTGACCCGAAGCCTCGCTGTTAGAGAGCAGACTGTCGAAGTCCTGGGTGTCAATCTCTGGTATCACGCCACCATATGCGCTCCCCGCCTGCCTTTGGGACGGAGACAGATGCGTGACATAGGGCACGCCGTTCCAGCAATTTTCTCTCGGAAAATTCTGAGGAAAGCTGACACAGCTCGTGGGCGTCGAAAACGTTCGGGCGGATCTCACCGGGGAGAACGGATCGGCATAGCTCAAGTCGTTGCTCGTGGAAGGGAAGGAGGTGTTACAGGTCTGCAAGGCTTGCTCGGCCGGCATGCTTGGTTGGAAAGCCAGAGTGTTTGTTGAAAGGGGTCCTATGTCTGTTAGTATTTTCTGCTTCAGAGCTTTTAACTCAGGTTTTACGTACTATGGATATATTGCATGGTGTTCGCCGTGGGTCGTGGAGGCCTTCCGACATTCAAGTCAAGTATTTCGCGATCATACCAAGTTAGACCACAGTCGCTCAGCCGATCAAGTTGTTTTTTGCCAATCAAGACGTCCACGCCGTGCAGCTCTTGCACGCCATCTGGTACTACGGCGAAGTTGTAGTCACCCAGATCAGCGTTTAAGAAAGGCACCCGAACGTGAACCATGACGTAGCCCATCGCCTGAACCGCGAAAACTGTAGCAGTTCCCAAGCCTTGATAACCGAGCCCCGGGGACAGGGGAATTAATTCGGTCTGCAACTTCTTCCAGGCAGAGCTTGAAATCATGGTCTCGAGAGTGAAGGAATCGCAGTTCGCGGTTAATAGAACACCACGTTTCGATTTCCGTTGTGGAGTAATTACAAGCTTGATCTGATTTTTGCTGCCGCCATTGGAAGGGAGTGTCGAAGCTGCCAGATATTGGCCTGTTCGAGATGGCGTAGGCTGAGAAGCGTTGTTCGTTGATAAGATGCTGCTAGAAACAGGGGGAAACGAGCGCATCATGTTCCCGGAATGGGTCTCCGCCCGGGACTTTAGACGCTTCTCGCCTTGGCCCCCCTCTTGGGGGCTTGTTTCCTCGGAGCAATGGGATCGTTTTTTTGGTGGTTTCCGGCTCTGACTTTTAGTCTTCGTAATGGCTGAAGTGTGTTTATACTGTGGCGCCGTGAGTGGATGTGAAAGGCCGACGTCGACCGATTTCGAGAAACTATTCCGAAGGGGGCGTTGCCGTCGACTATCATGGAGGTCCCAGGCTTCGTCACTTATATACATAGATGAAACCATCCTCTCCGCTTTCCCATGATGGCACCACTACTGGCTTGGTGACGATTCGGAAACAGGGCTGGATGCCAAACAGTCCATACTCGGTTTGAATATTGTTTGGTTAAAGCCCAAGAGTGCGGGCACACCAAGGTAACAGAGTCGGGCGAGAACACTTGGGTATTTCTGAACTGAAAGGTGAGAAAGGGGATACTGGAGAAGGGGAAAAGAGCGCGTGGCTTAGACGAAAACTATAAGAGCAGGTGGGAGGGATTGGATGAAGAGAGAACGAGAGATCGCACTAATCTCAGAAGCCTCCAGCGACAGGAGGTAGGGAACTTAAGATAAGAGAGGAAAGAAAACGCATACCGCGAGGAAAGCCAGGTCCAATATGGGAGCTTGTAACGCGGGACGCGTACCGGTGCTGACAATTTGACTTCTAGAGTGCGGACACAAGACACAGGCGTCAAATTTCAGTAGCAAATTCCATACAGTAGCAATTCCAACCACGTTTGAGTACGGCTGGCCACCGACAACTACAATTGTCTGTTCCGTGGCGTCCCTTGCTCTCCGCGCAGACGACGGCAGAGTGGTTTGCTCGATAGACTCTCCCGCCCAGCAGTGATAGCGGAACACATCGCAGGCGGTTCCATCACTGGCTCTGAGAGAGATGGCGACAGTTCGGTGTTCTCTGCATCTCCAGTTTGTTTCCATGCGGCTCAGAGGCCATGTACAACAGAAACGAGCACCACATGACACCAGGTGGCCCTCCAACTTGAAAAAGATGCCTTCATCCATGGCAGCCTCATCTGGATGCCTCTTTACCTTTATTATCTCTAGAAGTTTTTCCAGTTTGAAAGAGCCGATGCTCGAACATGGTTGGGGTGGCTGGAATCCGGGGAGTGCTCCTCCACGTATCCCCCTCATCGCAAAACCCGCACCTGATTGATTGATGATAGCACCCGGTATATGCCCCCCACTCACACCCTCTTGTTCTTTTGGCCAATCCTCAAAGTCTTCGGGCCTAAGGTGTTGTAGGCGGGCGTCTGCCCAAAGCAGGCTCTGCCCAAAACGTCACGAAAACACCATCGGCTTACCACACCATCTCGCCCTGCCATAGTATCACACCTTCAGCAATAACCCTCGATCACGCTGCTCTCTCTCTCTCTCTCTCTCTCTCCGTAACTCCAGCCAAGCCACTCCGTCAAGCAGGCTTTCCAATTTACAATTCAAAGAATTCCAATCGGTCCTGTTGAGGCTCTGTGGCCAAACGGGGAGCTTCCGTGTTTGTTCACCAATGCCAAGTCGACCTAAACAGCGGCCGCACGGCGACTGGAAACATTAATGCGCATTTTTTTCTCCTCGCACCTGACCCCGCTCGCCTCGTTTCCAGGCAAATCCTGCAAAATTCGAAGATGACAATCTCGCCATCTGAAGGCAATCTCCGTTTGCAAAAGGAGTTATAGTTTATAGTACATAAGAGCACCTCAGAAACCCGCTGTATTACAGCGTATTCTCGCTGTGTACTCGAGCCACAATGAAAAGGCCATCGTACGCAGCTTCATTCTCAGGTCGCTGGAGTCCAGCGGCATCAAATATCCAGCCAATACACAGCCACTGAACATCTTCCATTGATTTCCCCAAATTCATCAACTGGGTCGGCTACGCCATGCCAGCAGACACGGCTTCCTCATCCACACATCTACACTCAGCTGTAAACTGCCTAAACGAGGAAGAATGTCTTCGGGTGCCAAGCACATACAGTTCCCGAACACAAGCCCAAAGACCCGTCGAAAACCCTGGCATGACAACAAAAGCATAGCTTTCAGAGGCCAAACTACCTGGCGATCACCTTCGCTGCCGAAGCAGCCTCTCAAAGCCAGCCCGTATCCGGGATCTTCGACGCATCCGAGACACCGAGCCAGGCGTCGAGGATATGTTGAGAATGAAAAGCCTTTGAAGTCGGCCAACTCGGGCGGCATCGATATTCTTGGACGGAATAATACGATTCCGTCCTCTTCAACCGAGGACGTTGAAGCTCTGAACGCCATTCAACATGACAAGGAACCCTCCACTGTATCACCAAAATTCTCGTCAACGACTCCCCTGAGTCTTGAACAAGCTTCAACGCGAATGATCAACTCTGTGGAGAAACCACTCCCTGCTGCCGACTTGGAAAAGGCTTCCTTCTATACCTCTATAAGTCCGTTCTTTCAGTCAAAAACGCAGCAACGGGAACCGCCGCATCCCATGAGCCCTAGAACAAGCCCGTATCCAAGCCCGCAACCAAGCCCATTCCATGTCGACGATGCCGACTGGAAGGATAGTCCTGCTCTCAAGGAATTCGAGACTGACCCAGCGCATCAGTACTGGTCATGGGAAGAGGGGACAAGGCGATGGTATCATCGATATGAAGGGACAGATTTGGTCATCTATTGTCCCGAAGTCTTGGACTAAGCTATCCGAAGACTTATTTATCTAACTCCATGATATTTTCCGTTCCACGTCCGTCATGCGTTGATGGTCTTGACGGCGTTGGTTGATTGGGGGTCGGGTTATTGATAAACTGTCGGGTTTGGCGTTTAGTAAGGCAATGCTATATCAATGAGAGCGACATTCATTCTGCGGCTCCGGGAATCATTATCTGCAGAACGTAAAATATATATAGAATTCTTGTTAGGCTTAACCGTATTTTGTATCCGATGATTGTCAAACCATAAAGTATATCGTATCTTGGTCCGGTCAAATAACTTAGACAAACGCAACATCATGTTTCCGTAAACAGCACCGTTCCAATAGCAAAATATAACGAAAATTTCATTAAAAAAACCAAAGATTTTTCAATTCTTCAACCGATTTAGGCATTGCTCGTTGCTAGTTCTTGGTGACATCTTCCACTTCTTCTCCGCCGTTCTGTTAAACATCAGGCGTTTGTTTAAGCCTTGCGATGTTTCGGTATAGACCTGCGCATTGGCAGGGTACAAACGTATAATTACTAAATTCAAGTCATCCAAAATCCGATGATGGCTTGTAACATTGATAGAAATCCCTGGAAAGGGCGGATGAGACGGTGGCTTTGGTGGTTTAAAACCGTCATGCGGGAGGGACGGCCTTCACCCAAACCACAACTCTTCTCCGCCTTGCCAACGCTATAATAATAAGAATTCATTAGTATTGTTTGGCGATATCTACTCTGAAGAGGACATACGGGAGCTGCGTTGGGCGACACTTACTGATTTAATCGTTCGGCAGCGATTCTTCAGATGCCTGATCACCATGGAGAGCCACTGCGTACAATATCCCCATCTCCGAATTGTCTCCAGAACAATAGAGCATCAAATTTGGCACAGGCGATGGCGGGGATGGCAGTCGAGGATCGACTTGCGTGAAGGGCGGCGTCGCCTCTGGCCGACTCACGGAACGGGATGGGGCCGGTGGTGGGCCGGGTGGGTAAGGCCGACCCGGCCCAGGCGGGTCCACGGGGCACGCCACATTCACATCGGATGAAGTTTGCTCCAACGTCGTCCGGTCCGAGTGCGCAAGTCCAGCCTGAGGTAATACAAACGCTCGTGAGACATCAACACCTGCTGTGTGATGCAACACCGGAGAACTGATGTTATCCAATGCTCCGCGTGCGGATGTGGCGAGAGTCCTCGCTCTGCTTCGTAGATGATCGCCGATATATAGATCGATGTCGTGCTCGAGAAACGCTAGGTCGAGAACAGCAATATGGGCAAGGAAGAAGGGTATCCTGGTGTCAAACCCGCGGATATTTATTCTAACAAAGTAACCTGGCCAGTAAATGCCGAATGGAGTCGCGTAGGGAGTCCTCTGAAAGGACGGTGGAAAGGGTTCGGGCTGCAGATGCATGCTGGCGACGCATGTGGCGGTAATAAATGAATGCAATAGCCCAGTATTGATCGCTACGAGCGATTTTTGAGTACGGTTTCCGTCCTCGGCTTCCACAATGAAGGGCATGTTGTGATCGATGAGGCCAAATCGAGGTTTGTTAAGAAATTCGGAGACACCATCCTGACTGTTGGGTTGTTGACCTAGTAAGGCTACCCTCTCTTCCACATCTCCCGAAATTTCTTGGTCTGTAGCTTCTCCTTGCAAGTCTTGATCCTCGAGGTCCAATGCTGAAATCGCTGGCGTATTGTGGTCGTTCATCAACGGTGGAGGCTGCGGCATTGTGAGAGGCGAAATCGTATAGGTTCTTTCTCCTATGAATGGTGCTTGAAATAAATGACCTCCTTGAATTTCTGGGCCTGAGAAGGTTCAACGGGGGTGTAGAAGTAGAAGGTCAAGGAAAGCTGGGTGTGAATAATGCCTCAATGCAAGCACAAAAGCCACGCCAATACAAAAACGATATAGATGAAGGTGGAATCGACAGTGTACGTGATCACTCAAAATGAGGAGTGGGAACACAGAGCTTAGGAAAATTCTCCAGGCTTTCCTTAAACAATCTTGAGATCATTTGGATGTGACCGGCGGCTTCCCCAACGAACAAGGCGGCCCTGTGCCCAGCTCATGGATCCAAGCGGTATGCCATCTGGTTTCCATCGTGCGTGGCGCGCCGTTTTGCTGAAGTTTTGAGTAAATTTAGACACTCGCAAAAGCGTTCTCAACCCCCCAGATATCTAAGCCGTGCGGCAACAACAAGCTCCTGGGCCAAGGCAACTTGCGACGGAATTCCAAATAGAGCCCGACAAGCCTGTCGGAAGATTACGCGCTTCTCTCTTTGCCTCATCGCCCGAATGCAAGTTATACACTAAATTACACTGATAGTTTTGGAAATTCCAATACATGTCTTTCTCAGAACAACTGGAAGCACGACCAACGGCGGAAGCATCGTGGTGATGTCGAATGCCAATGAACCAAGAGCTGACACACGCCCGCCCTGTTCGGAGAAGCCCCGATGACCACTCATACGAAAGCTCTCCAGTAAAAATCCGCATCAAACCAGGCAAGGCGGACTACGGGCTGCCTTAATGCAAACAGATGCTTTTTCTTTTTTGCCACCCACTTGGACAATCATAAGTAGCGTAGTTTAAGTTCTCGTTTTTGACTTGCCGCCACGAAACAGTTCCATGCGATGGCTCCTCAACCTGCAGGTAGCTGGAGTCAGTCCCTTTCCTACTCTTAACAAGAGTCCCCGTTTCAGCGGAGCCTCGAGTTCCTAAATGACTCGACTCGGTGAGGCTGCTTCATGAGGTTCAGTCGAGCGGTTGAAACATAGGATCAAACGGCCTGGAAGGAATCTCATGCGAGACCCTTTATTCGTGTGATCATCCGCCCTGCTTTGGAGCCTCGCGACGAAATGAAGTGTCTCTGGTGACGCATCAGGATGGGGGTGCCGATTTTGAGTCAATGCAATACCCAAGCACGTATGGTTCAACATCAGTATTAATATCCAACGTTGGTTGTCCAAGTTATGATGAATTCAATACTCTCGGTAGTGTATTGCGTCTCTCGTTTGCAAACACTCATCCATCCTTGGGTCAAATTTACCCGCGGCAACCGCTGCCAAATTTAACTACTGCGTATGGTCAACTTAATGTTTCCCTTCCATTCCCAAACAGCACTGAAATACAGTGTTTTATATAGACTCACGGCGAATCCTCAATCAAGGCATACCACTTCAAGTCCCACGCTCTAATGGACCGAAGCAGTAGACGTCAGACCGGCCGAAAAAATGGCTCCAGCGAATCCAAATCAGACCCGTGTCTCCTATTCAACGGAGTGTCCGCCAGGATGTCGTCTTCTTACGGTCATGGCCATTCCTCAACAGGGATTCAAGGAGTTAATACTCCAAATACGAGCAAATCAACAACAAAATGTTTGCTGCCTGGGCAAACTCGGAATTCCGTGCCTTTAAGACGGCACTCGTATGAGGGCTTGAGAAGGCTCGAGACGCCTAGAAAGGTACACAGCGGTAGAGAACAGCCGGCTGGAACGACGGCGTACGGTCAGAATACTGTCTTTCAAGGCGTCTTCGCGGACATCGGTCCTAATGAGAGGGACTTCAGAAATGATCCCGCACACAACTACTGGACGTGGAGCTTCCATGAGCAACGGTGGTATCATGAGAATAAGTCGACGGGGGTGATACTATGGGCACCGCTTGAGCTCGATTGATAACATTCCTATTAGGCGGATGGAAAACTGTTTAGTTGGACGCATTGGTTTGGCGTTATCATGCAGGACCGGCAGTCGACGAAATGCGTTCTGATTTCCCCAAATGGGTCTCTCAACAATTTCGGCAGTCTGTAATCCTAATTGCACAAATACAAGAACATCATTTCTTCATAACACTACCAGACGCTATCTATTAGAGTTACTATATCATCTGATTCCTGCAGCTCCCACAGCCAACGGGCATAGGGATGACAGAAACGCTCTGGATGTGTCGAAACCTCCGGTCATGAACAACGTCCCTGTAGTCAAGGGTAGTGCCAACAGCGCCATCGCGTTTTCCTCTATGCTCGAAAGCATTGGTTCACAGAAAAGCAAACCATGATATTAGAGGCAGGAGCACGGGGCACACGACCATGGCCGCCGAATCTTCTCGCAAGTACACAAACACCAGAACTAGTCGTGTTGGTTCAATGACTTGCACCGTAGTAAGGTCTTATAGACTGTGTCTGATGGAAACCATCCGGCACTCGCAGACAAAACGGCAGCGAGAGCTTCCACAATCTGTACGGGATAAAGGGGTAACACCTAAATTACGATCGCAAGCGGCTTGTGCCCGCCGTCAGCCTCGAGAGTGTTCTATGAGACGTAGTTGTGATAAGTGTGGCGGAACCCCTCGTGACAATCAGGAGTTCACAATTCACAGTGAGGGAGACAGCACTCATGGGAATGCTTCAAGTTGATTGTGCGAGGTAGCTCTGATTTTCTGTGGGAACACGTAGAACGACGGTAGGAGACAACATCTCGCACTAAGACCGTCAACCGTGATACATAGTAAGAGACTGATTCAGCCTGAGGAAGTACCGCAAGTAAGTAGACCAACAAAACTTCACCCCATCATCCAATCTAATGATCGAAACCCGCAGAAACTGCAACAGGGACATGAAGTCGTTCTCTTACTCGACAGCCTTACTCAGCAAAGAAACAATGTTTCGATCTCCAAAGCCCACAGACCTTTTCTTTCCCCAGATCGTCCCATCAACACACGGATCAACCGCCGATCACTCTTCGCTTACTTCCCACCTGCCTGCAGCACTATCACGTTGCGAACCTCGGTCCGCCATTACTCACGAACCAAACGAAGCCTGCTGAACGTGCCCTCCGCATACCGCATGCATGCCACACCTCGGACCAGTCTGTGCCACCACAGCGAATTTGTAATTGTTTGCCATTTGACAAAACCTCGAGGTGGAGGATTTCTTCCAAGACGTTTTTCATTCCCAAGCCATGGTGGACGTTTATGCTGTGAGACTAAATCAAAGAAGAAACCCGGCCCCATCCTCGAACCACAAAACGCCAGGAACTTTCGTGTGAGAAGAATGAAAATACATTGAACAAGACCGTTATCATCAGAACCTCGTCATGGCGCAAAAAAGAAGATGATTAAGCACCTGGAGTATCATGAACAAGCAGAAGACCGTCAGCATCCGTCCTCCCCTATCTCGCCCTTCTCTGCGGATGCAATTGGCATCGGTAATCCGAAATATGAACACATTAGGGTATTCAACTTTGCGCTTTGTTGTTGCCTCAAAGCTTGTCGCGTAACTATTCCTTCATCTTGACATAGTTGCTTGGGAAAATACCATGTCTCGTCCCAATCATGCCAGTCCTGGAAAAGGAAGGTTAGCTTGGATGTAGAAAATTCAGAGGTGACATCACTACATACCACCAGTCGTTGTCGCTGTCGGTCTTCTTAAGCACCGTGATGACGTCGCCCTTCTTAAAACCGAGGTCGCCGGGTTGGTCTGCGTCAAACGTAAACAGCGCCACTGCCTCGTTCTTCTTGAGCATGGCAGCCTTGGAGGCGAAGTTCGGCTTCGGTGCCGCGGGTCTGCCGGGCGCCCCGGTCCTTTGGTCGGAGAGGCCAAAGTTGGGCGACGGGTTGTCCCTGTAAACGTAGTCGTCATTGCCTCCTCTCGAGGCAAAGGTGTTGGATCGCGACAGTCCACCGCCGAAGCCGCCGGTGGGCCGGTCGTAAACATCATCTTGCCATGTGCTGGACCTCTTAGGTCCACCGAACTCGCCGGCGCCGCCTCTATCGCCACCTCCAAACACACTACTGCGGTTGTTGGACTCTCCCTCACCGTACCCGCTGCCCCTGCGGCCGTTCCACACCACGTCGTCGTGGCCCTGGTCGTATACAGGAATATCGTTATACATGGAATCGTTGGAGTGGGCGGTGCGTCCCGCGTTGAAGGCGCGGGAGTTAAGGATGTTCATGAGGGGCGAGGCCTGGGGCGGCGGACGAACGCTGCCGGTCAAGATCTGGGCGGCGGTGTAGCGGGTGCCATAGAGCTTCTCGTTGGCGTCGCGACGCTCAATGATGACGGATCCCTCCAGCGAAACGCCGGCAAACAATCCCTTGGTCTTGGAGTAGGAGAAGATGCCGGCGACGCTCTTCAGCGACGCGGCTCCAGCGGCCTCGGCATTACGTCCTACGGGACCAGCGGCGATGGAAACGTTTCCACCGAGCGTCAGCGAACCGGCCTGCGCAAAGGTCTTGACGGCGTTCGCATCGTTCAGGATGAAGACGAAGTCAGTAAGCTCAAAGCCAATCTGTCCTCCGAATCCTGCGCCCGCTGTGCCAATGGCGCTTGGCGCGCTCCATGAGCCGTCGGGTAGTCGAGAGACGACGAGACCGCTGCCGAAACGGCCGGAGCCAAGAAAGCCGGCCTTGAGGACGGTAAGGATCGCGAGGCCCTATCCAATCAAATCCGTTCTGTCAGCAAAAGATTCGAATTCGCGATGTCCGGGAGGCCTATTGAGAGTATGTATGGGTGCGCCAAGACGACGGGAGAACAACTCGTCTGGAAGGCGGGGTGGGCGGCAAATGTTGCTCACCTTTGCGTTCGCGAGGACGGAAGGAGGAATGATTTTGTCCGGGCTGAAAGCTTGTCGGGGGTCGATAAAGGAAGTCAAGATCTTGCCGCACTTCTTACATTCCGCTGTTGGTCTTGTCAGTCTAATCTGGTGCAGCTGGACGAGATGACGGGCAGCGGGATCGTCGGCACAAAAATGTGGACTTACACGCCATAGACGACGGCAGCGGGTTGTGAAGGCCCATTGTGACGGAATGGGGGGATCGAGCTCGAGTTCGAGTTCAGAAGAGGAGGGTCGGATTCGCAGAGAGTCGAACGTCGCGGAGGAGAGAGGGAGAAATGGGGGTAATGAGAAAATGAGAGGAGAGAGTTCGGAAGATACCAAGGCGTAGATGAAGAAGACAAGTGCCTGGGAGATTTGGGATTGCGATTAGGTAGGTCAGGCAGAGGTAGACAAGGTACGGTACCTCAGGTCAAAAAGGTACCTTTGGTTCCTCGGGATCCTCTTGTTTGTCTTGAGCCCACACCTCCTCCACGTAATGAACGATTGAGTGGGGTTCCGATAGGTGAGTGATGCCAAGCCTTGAGGGTCACGGTGAGGCCTGCGCCTCTTCTGTAGAAATTATTGATGAGGCGCTTTGCTTTTTTATTGCATCGTTTTCTGGATTGGCCATTTCTTTCTAGATTGAGTAAAAGCTGTCCCAGGGATACCGTAACTATCCCGGCTTTTTCGGTCTCGTTGCTTCATGAAGCTTTCCTGGCTCAACCGAGCTTCGTACTAACCGAACAGTAACTGGTCAACAGGCATAGATGATAGTGTTCCGCAAGCAGACCGTCCTATAGAAATCCTCAGAAATCGGGGTGATTCAGTACACAATGTTTTGGGCTCAGAGCGCAGGCAATGCGAGTTCTGGGATGTCCGGGACCAAATTCACGGCAGCGACAGCTCCCCAGCAGCGGGTGACCTTGCTCCAAACAGCATTTCGCACTCGAATTCCTCCAATTCGCGGGGTGCCTTACCGCGTTGCCGTCATCTTCCCTGGTGCAGTGTGGCGCAGGCACTGACGCGCAACCCCACCGGCGACATGCAAGGATAAGGGCATTGGCCTTACTATAGCCTGCTTCCGAGAGCGCAGTGACCAATTCTGGTCCCTTTCGGCCTGCTGACACTTGATGAGGCGGGGCCCCTATCGTCGGCACCCGGGCGGACGCTGAAGGTCGGATTTTTGTGGCCCACCCCGCTTATTCCCGTACGTCCACGAGCCTACAGTACCTATCTTACCCGGTACCTATGGGGTGCCAGCCTCGCTCCTCAGCGCTGAACAAAGACCCCTTTTGCGACTAGACGCCCCGGCCTCCCGGACCATCGTCATCGTTTCGCCGCCCGAAACCGACCTCAATCCACACCCAAAACCACCTCTAATCGCCTCCAGTTGAACCACCAATAACTTCCTTTTTCTGACGACTCTGCAGCGTAGTAAGTTGTTGGCGGGGGGCGACTATCTGTTTGCGCACGTACAGCACACAGCCACAGCAACTTTTCCGAGCGAACGATTACATCCACGACGACCGATAGCCCTGACATACGCGGCCATCCACATAACCCTTTGAGACAATACCCGGCGAACCCCCTTTTTCCAAACATCACAACCACCACAGGCGGAGAGAAAACAAAATGTCAGAAGCCTACGAGCGCGAACGCCAAAACAATGCCCGTCTCGACGAGCTCTCAGCAAAAGTCTCGGCCCTCAGGGGCGTGACTGTTGACATTTACGACAACGCCCGCGCGCACGAGGTCATCGATAGCACAGTACGCATACCCCTTGTTTCCCTTTGGTTCCCCCCCAGTGCCATTACAGCCATGCTGACGATGTGTTCCCCAGTCCGAAACATTCTCCTCCATGTCTACCCAGCTCAAGGGCTCCGCCGGCCGGCTAACTCGCATGGCCGCCTCCGGGAACAAAGTCGCCATCCTTAAACTCTCAGGCATCATCATCGGCGTCTTCATCGTCCTCTACTACCTCGCCAAGCTGTTCTTTTGAGGTTGCTACGATATCAACAAACTCGGTTTGTTCTGTAATGAACCATCTGTGGGGATGGGTCATTACTTGGTGGCCAGACAACTTGAAGGGGCAGAGGCGAAACATACCAACACACAAAATGGCTGTTTGTTCGTATTACGACGATGCCGGTTTTGCGGTTTCACACAAACGAGGTTAAAAGCCCGATAGAGGGCTATTCACATGTCAAAAAATTAAGGGAGTATTGTGTTATGCGACAGCGTGGACGTTCAAATACCCTGCGCATGGATATGGAGTTTCGGAAGGGCAGCACAACGACTGGCGGTGCTAGTACTAGCAGCAGACATACCATTTTCTGTATCATGAGTTCAAATTCCTTTTTCAGTCTATGGCAAATTCATCATCTACGACGCTTTTGCAATGGAATTCCAGACGTGGCATGATGGATCGCCTCCTGACCGACGTGCGGTTGACGTTCTTGATGAACGTTTGTAGACCAACGTAAATCCCAAGATATCGCCTTGAATCTTGCTCCAACCCCTCACCTCGACGCGCTCTTTACTGCCAAACGTTGGAGAAGAGATCTTCGTTGCCTCCGACGGGCTTGGCTGATCCAGAACCAGTGGCCGGGCCTGTGCTGCTCGTCCATCCACCAAACTCCTCATCCGCCGCAACCTTGGGTGCGGCGCTGAAGCCGCCCGATGCGCCGGGGACGATGGGCGTACTAGCGAATGATCCGGAGGAACCCCAACCCCCAAAATCGCCTCCCAAGCTTGGCTTTGGGGCTTCCGCAGCCTTGGGAGCCGTAGCGGCAGCAGTGGCGGTTGTGTCCGGAGTACTCCATGCGTTGGAACCCCACACATCGGAGTTTGACCAGTTTCCTGAGCTGATGGTGCTGGTAGCGGCTGCGGTCGGGTTGGTGGCGGGAGGGGGCGGCTTGGTTTGGGGTGAAGATAGGTTAAAAACGGAGTTAGAGGCGGGAGCGGGGGAAGGCTTGCTCGGGGCAGCGGCCGGTTGAGAAGGAGAAGACAGGTCGAAAAGGTCTCCCATAGAAGACGCCGGTTGAGCGGGCTTCGGCTGCGACTGAGTTGGTGCAGGCGCAGGCGTGCTGGACCAGGCAAATCCGCCAAACCCACTGTTCGACGTCTGCTGCTGATGTGTAGAAGCTGCAGGGGCAGCAGGCTTGGAGTCAAAGAAGCTGCCACCGCTGAGGCCGCCAAAGGCGTTCGACGATGCAGGCGGTGGGGACTTGCTGCTGCTGACCGGGCTGGCGAGGCTCGCAAAGGGGTCTGCTTGGGCAGGCTTGGGGCTGGCGGTGTTGGAGAAGCTGAGGTTGCTGAAGGCGTCATTCATGCCACCGAAGGATGACTGCTGTTGGTGTCCAAAGGTAGGCGAGGACATACCGCCGAACGAGCCGCCAGGGGCTTGTTGCGGTTGCTGTTGCTGGGGTTGGGGCCGGGGGGCCGAGGCATACAGTGACAGGATGGACTGCTTGAGATCTGGTCGTGAGGGACCTCCCAGGCCGCCGGCTGCATTAGTACTCGCGGGTCGAGGAGGAGCAGCAGGCTCTCCGAAGAAGTCCAGGCCGAGGAGAGAATCCTTAGTGCTCGTAGCCTTGGGTGGGGCGGGGTCGGACTTTGGAGGCACCTTGCCAGGCTGCGGACCTGCCGTACTCGCTCTGGGAATGGGATCACCTCCGATAAGATCGACTTGAGGCTCGGGGGGAGCAATGTTGGCGGCAGGGGCAGCCGATTTGCCAACCGAGCCCTTACGAACCGACTCCCTTCTCTCCACGTTCTGCTTCTCCTTGACCAGGCTCAGCGGTACATCGTCATCGCCATCGACATCCAAGGTTGCGGGATCCGGGATCGGGCCCTCCATTGTCCATCTCTTCAGCTCGTACTTGGTGCGAATAAAGTTCTCGATCTTGGATTCCGAGGGAACGTGACCAGCTGCCAGCTTGGCCTCCCAGTATTTGTTCGCGCGCGCATTGCCCCAGCTGAGGATGCTCTTGAGTTGCTCGTCGGTCCAGGAGTCGAGATCGACAGACTTGACTCTGCTGATGTGCGTACCCATGCCACGGTGGATGCCCGAACAGCGAATGCAGATGAAGACACCGAGATTCCAGCTGGCCCAGCGCGGGTCTGCGATTACGATATTGGTCAGCAGGAGGTTGGGGCGGCCGTGGGCAAGTCAAAAAGACAATATTTAGCTTACGCTTGTTCTTTTTGCAGTCTGCGCATATCTTGTTGGCCTCCAGTTTCAGGAGGCTCTTAATGGTCTGTTGGTTTTGGGCCGCTCTTTCGGCGGCGGGATTTGGCGGTCTTCGAGACATGGTGGCCTTTGTTATGCCGTGTGTTGACGGATTGATGGAAGGGGATGCAGCAGGGGCGCAAGCTAGGTAGGTAGTTGCCAATCGGTATCTTCAAGTCGTGGCAGAAGCGACGGTCGGAGAAAGGGGGAAGTGCTGGATCGCAAAGTTGACAAGCTGGACCTTGAACGATGTGCCAACTTGGGATCAATATTGAGTTCAGGTATCCACGGGGCGCTGATACCAACCGGGTCACATAGGGGCAGCGGCGGGTAGGTCGAGACTGCCTAAGTGCACCTCAACTAACTGTCCCTGCCTTAGGCAGTGATGACGGCAGTGGAGGGTGGGGTTCGATGTAGTTGTCTGTCACCGTCTCTGAGGAAAGAGTAATGCTAGTGTTCTCTAGGACGGGTGCCAGCGAGCATTTGACAGGTGCCAGACTGGTTCCTTCCGTTATCAATGATTTACCTTCAAGTTAAACGCCGATTCCTAGGACGAGGCGATATTTGTTTTGCTGCCCTCCCCTCCACAGTTCTAAGCTCTCGAGTTTCTCAAAATTCCGTTTAGAGCAGGTCTCACTTGAACTAGGAAATCGTCATCGCCCTGATTCTTGGCCCATGACAAGGTTGCTTGCGCTTGGACCTAGTCGACAGAGTTTCGAAGAAGGAAGGCATGCATAGAAGAACTCTCAAGACCAAATGCGACGGTTCAAAGAACCGGCTCGTACTCGAATCAATTTTCCTCAACCAGTTTCAAATCGCTCACGTGCCTCGGTCTTGAATCGATTCTCAGTAAGATGAGAAAAACCAACCTGGCATCATTTGACTTGCATGTTACCTGCCGCTATGTCGGGGTGCCGATATGACCGCTTGGCTGGCTTCTACTGCGCTACTGTAGGAATTGAACTTCAAAAGGATGATAGGCGCATCCTTACTGTCGCGTTGTCTGAGTTTGCAAGTAGCAGCCAGACTGTCAGGCTTGCAGTCCAGCAATATCATAAGCTGACCTTTTGTTGCCCTTTTCCCACCAATAATTTTTGCACCTATTGATCGATACTCTGCAATCATAGCGTCAACTTGGGATGACACGGCCATAGGGCATCGATTATCATATTTTCGCCCTCAACTCGTGGCAAATTCCAAACACCTGTTCCCGGCTGGAAAATATCAACACCTTTGATGTAGGGTCTCTTGATGAACTTGATTTGTCGACGGCTGAAATGAAAACCCAAGATTTGCTTCCGAACAACCACATCGTCTTGCAGTCGGTCAGCTATGAGGGCTTACAGACCGTACAAGAACAAACCAACAGCACTTGCCCAGGACGGTCCGCCAAGCATCCAAGGCCGCAACCATATCTTCGCGCCCAAGAGACACCAAACCAGACAGACTAAATGCTAGAGTTGCGGGGGCGGGACGACAGTGCATTAGTCGAACGTGGGGGAAGTGAGGGGTCACACATCTTCCGTGTCTGATTCACACCTTAATCCGTCACATCTCGACGCCTCTTCCCTCGATCCTCCCTTTCATAGGCAGAGATTCCCCTCGGTTTCCCCCGTGCTTGCTCGTCCTTGCGGCGTTATGGTCTGCAACCACACTCTCCATCCGTTCCATTAGCACATGCAATTAGCTGAGCGACCTCAGCACGTGTCTTTGTGGGGGGTGTTGCCGCCGTTGCCGTATCGGATAGTCTGTATCCCATGAGAATCCGAACGAGGTACATAGCTTTCTACCCGCTGGATAGGTGGACTTCGGACGTGACTAACTTCGCCATGCGGGGGGTCGATCTTTATAAAAACCCAAGCCGCTGTCTCGCGTGAGACCCCGATTTAATGTGTATTCCAGTATAGTCTTTCTTCCCGGTTACACAACGTCTTGTTCGTCGCATTCAACCCGTGATCTCCGAACGACCAACAGCTCAGCAAGTCTAGCTGAGCATGGCGCCTTCTGCAATCGAGAAGATAACGTCGGCAGTGACGTCCTTTTCATCCGATAGACTTCGGATCCTCGTACCGGAAAGGGTCTCTCCTGACGGCCTTGCGCTCCTCAAAAACCGGTACGAGGTGGACAACAGGACCGGGCTGGCGCCCGAAGAGCTCATCAATGAGATTCCCAATTACCATGCCCTGATCGTACGATCCGAGACAAAGGTGAATGCGGCTGTACTTGCGGCTGGGAGAAAGCTCCGTGTCGTGGCCCGAGCTGGCGTGGGGGTGGACAACATCGATGTCGATGCCGCGACGAATCACGGAATCATCGTCGTCAATTCACCTTCGGGCAACATTGTTGCGGCAGCCGAGCATACGATCGCCCTCCTCCTCGCCACAGCACGCAACGTCGGTCGCGCGGACACGACGATGAAGGATGCGAAGTGGGAGAGAGGGAAGCTTGTTGGAGTCGAGGTTGGGAACAAGATCCTCGGCATTATCGGCCTGGGGAAGGTGGGAATGAAGGTTGCCCGAATGGCTATCGGTCTCGGAATGAAAGTGAAGGCCGTTGATCCGTATGCCAGCAAAGAAATTGCTCAACAAGCAAACGTCGAGCTCGTCGCCGACCTCAAGGGCCTGCTGCCGGTCGTTGACTTCTTGACAATACATACCCCGTTGATGGCCAGCACGCTAGACTTGCTCAAGGACGACGAGTTGCAAACGATGAAGAAGACGGCAAGAGTGCTGAATGTTGCTCGGGGCGGGGTGTACAACGAGGCTGCGCTTCTTCGGGCTCTTGACAAGGGATGGATCGCCGGAGCCGGCCTCGACGTCTTCACTTCGGAGCCACCTGCTGCTGACTCGACGGCGTCGTTATTGGCAAAGCACCCCAAGGTGGTAGCCACACCGCACCTGGGAGCCTCGACGGTTGAGGCCCAGGAGAATGTCTCGATGGACGTCTGCACGCAGGTAGCCGAGATCTTGCGTGGCGGGTTACCAACAGCAGCTGTCAATGCACCGCTGATCATGCCAGAGGAGTACCGCAAGCTACAGCCGTTTGTACGGCTCATCGAGAAGATGGGCGGGTTGTACACACAGCACTTCGTCGGCGGCAAAGGTGGCATGGTAGGCGGCCGGAACTTCGAGCTAATTTACCAGGGCGATCTGGCATGCATCTCCAACACGCGGCCGCTTTTCGCGGCGCTGGTGAAGGGACTCGTCTCGTCCATTAGTGACTCGGGCGGACGCGATGTGAACATCGTCAACGCCAACCTCATCGCCAGGGAGAAGGGCATCATTATCAGTGAGACGCACAGCGGGGAGGCGAAGAACGCCGTGTTTGCCAGTTTAGTGACGCTCCGGTCACACGGCGAGGATGGTGAGCAAGTCATCGAGGGGTATGTTTCGGGGCAGAGCATTTACATCTCCAAACTGGACCGGTTCAGCGCCACGTTCCAGCCGCAAGGGACGATGCTGATTTTGCACAACTACGATGAGCCAGGGAAGATTGGCGGTGTCGGGACCGTTTTGGGGAAGCATGGGATCAACATCACCTTCATGCAGGTGGCCAGCTTGGACGGAGACGAGAGGAAGGCCGAGGGGGGAAACGAGGCTCTTATGATCTTGGGAGTGAGGGGGAATATTAGCAGCGAGGTGGTGGATGGGTTACAGCGCGCCGAAGGAATTCTGAATGTGAGTCTGATAAGGATGTGAGGATGGTAGTCCATGAGAGAGGGGCCGTAGGCCGGCTGAATCGGATTCAGACATCACCTAGGACCCATCAAGCGGGTTGTAATTTTGAGCTCCGGATGCTTCTTGGCTTCCTGCAAGAAGCTCACCGCGGACCGAGTGTAGTGCTGATGGACCCCCCACGAGTTCGTGAGGCTTGGCACTGGTTGTCGTCTTTCATTGGCGAATGGATGTGTGGGAGTAGATTGGAGACTTTTTCTTAGGTAAACATATTCAAAAGTAAGGTACAGTAGGCGTTGGTACTTCTGAAACTGCGTTCCGATGCGAGGTATGTTCAGCCCTTTACAGTTCGACGACGAGTCAAGACTGGTGTACTCCTTGGTGGTCGAAGCACGGATGTCGGCAAGAAGGAGGCTCATGCTGTTTGTTGTTTGGAGTCGCTCTTTGTGCCCGCTCGGATACTAACAGTGGGCTTCTGTTGCTATATTGCGACAGACCGGAACCCACTGGCGGCGTATTTGACGATGGGATCTCATGCAGGGTTCTCCGTAAAATGCGCAAAACGGGTGGCGCGGGAGATTTCTGAAAGGAGGGTCACCGAGGGCTAATGACGTAGGTATAGTACGTCTTACAGAGTCATGACAGAAAACTGATTAGGTGCGGTGCCGTACGGTTTTCCACCAACTTGAAAAGGCTCAGGTGCCGTCATAACTGAATCTTTCAGTGGCATCATTGCCATTGATGTTGGAGATACTCGCCGAGTACGTTTTTCGAGTGCCTCGTGGGTGGTCGGAGCACAATACTGGAAGACCTAGCACGTTGGCACTGGGCCATCCTGTTGCTCTGGCTGTGGGCACGTGGGCGACTCTGTCAGTGGGAACAAGGATGCGGCTTGTACCCCTGCACTGCACGATTAAGGTGAGCTACTTGCTCCGGGTTCTCTTCTCCAAAACGTCCAGGGCCCGAGCAAACTGGAGGTAAGGAATAGGTCTTCAAAACAGCCGTCCAATTGTACCGAGCTTAACTAAATTGTCAGACAAGGTCTGGACCAAGGAGCACCAGCTTTACCTGGCAGCCTTTAATAAAAACTCAAGGTAAGTCAGACATGTGCTCTGCTGCCCTCACAGAAGGCTGGCTCTCGATTTACCCCAGGTTTTACTAAAGTACGTTTTATGTACGCACAAATATGACGAGACAGTTCGGTCGCGGAAAGAGACGAAAAAGGCGGGGGCGCGAGTGAGACGATCGAGAGGCAGAAGCACACTGAGTCCCTCAGGCTTGACTTAGCTCATGATCCGGCTCCGATTACCCGATGAAAGCTCATAGTGCGTTCCAATGACATTTTAACCTTGCGTCTACCTCGTTCCATTGCCCGTGCGGAATGCAATCGGACGTTTCTGCGGCAATCCAACGACAAGTATTTCTTGCATACCTTACCGGTATGGAGCGTGTGTGCCGCTGACTTATTTGTCCCGATTGCTTGCTTACCTTACTTTACCTCACCTTACGTTACCTTAGCTAGAGAGATGAATTACCTTGGCTACCTTGGGCAGGTGCCCGCGCTGCAACAAGCCGCCCTCCGACCGTTGATGACGCCAAGGTTGGGCGCCACTCGAGCCGTTCATTGGTTCCAGTGCAAAAAGAAACCCCAGTTATTGTACCTCAGCACAGCAAGAGAAGAGAGGAAGCTTCCGCCAACCTAGGTAACGAACCCTCGGCCTGCTATCTTAGGGACCTATGCTCCTCATTATCCTGCCGATTCTCCTCTTGTCGTCTCTTCGACAACTCCTTTTACTTCCGGTCTTCTCGTCGCTGCTTTGCTATCGACGTGACTTTGTCCTATCCCATATTCCACTTCTCTTCCTGTACAGAAACGGCTCTATTCTGTTTGGGCCATTTTGCAACCATACTCGAGCCATCCTTTTCACTCTGCCCATCCACAATACTCATAACAATCCCGTCCGTCTTCCGATCTTGGCTCGTTGGTGGAGCTTGCTCGCCTCGCCTTGCGTACCTTAACGCAAAGCTGCAGGTAAACAGAGTGGAGTAGAGTACCACCCATCTGCGGATACAGCGTTCGCTACCCACTGGCACCCTGAACGTCGCCCCCGTTTCTTCCTTGTCCGCGTCCGCCACATAAAATGCGCGCTTGACCTGTGTTTCTTTCTCGTCCACTCCACGCCACTACTCACGACATCCACGACCTTTCCAATTGACGAGCCGAATTATGGCCACGAGGGGACCCGTCCCGATGCAACGGGGCAACAATGCTGGCCCCTTTGGTATTATGCGTACGGCCGTCCTGGGCCTTGCTAAAGCCATCACACTGGGCGCAACCTCTGTCGCCGCCGCTCCTATACACGCCATGGGCGAACACCCAGGCAAGACCCCCGAGGAGGACGGCGCCGACTTTTGGGCACTCATGGCCGCATCCATGGCTTTGGTTTTGCTTGGAGGAGCTTTCGCCGGTTTGACTATCGCGTGAGTCGCAACTGACCCCTGTTACATCTGTTTTTGGTGACGTTCGTTCGCTAAGTTTTGCCAACCAGCCTGATGGGACAGGACAGCATCTATCTTCAGGTCCTTGCCGGCGACCCCGACGAACCCCAGTCCAAGAACGCGAAACGCGTCTACAACTTGCTCAAGAAGGGAAAGCATTGGGTCTTAGTTACTCTGCTTCTCTCCAACGTCATCGTGAACGAATCGCTACCTGTTGTCCTGGATCGCTGTCTGGGCGGAGGTGTTGAGGCTGTTGTTGGCAGTACCGTTCTCATTGGTATGTTAAGTTACAGTTGTCGTCATAACGCCCAACCTAAACTGACAAATCCGCGCAGTCATCTTTGGCGAAGTCGTTCCCCAATCCGTCTGCGTCCGATACGGTCTTCAAATTGGTGGCCTCATGTCTAAGCCTGTACTTTTGCTCATGTGGCTTATGGCGCCTGTGGCCTGGCCTATCGCCAAGCTCCTCGACTGGGCTCTGGGAGAGGACCACGGAACCGTGTACAAGAAAAGTGGTCTCAAAACCTTGGTAACCCTGCACAAGTCCCTCGGCGAGGTCGGTGAACGGCTGAACCAGGACGAAGTCACCATCATCAGCGCCGTTTTGGATCTGAAAGAGAAACCCGTTGAAAACGTCATGACCCCAATGGACGATGTTTTCGTCATGTCTGAGGACACGATTCTCGACGAGAAGACGATGGATCAGATCCTATCCGAGGGCTATTCCCGAATTCCCATCCATGCCACCGGAAAGCCCACCGATTTCGTCGGCATGCTCCTCGTAAAAATTCTCATCACGTACGATCCGGAAGACGCTCTGCAGGTCAAGGACTTCCCGCTGGCTACCCTGCCTGAGACGCGCCCCGAGACGAGCTGTTTGGACATTGTCAACTTCTTTCAGGAGGGAAAGTCCCACATGGTACTTGTTTCTGAGTACCCGGGCGCCGACTACGGCGCCATTGGTGTTGTCACTCTTGAGGACGTTATCGAGGAGCTTATTGGAGAGTAAGATGCGCCGGACATCTGATGTTGGGATTTTGCTAACCTGTTCTAGGGAAATCATTGACGAGTCTGACGTTTATATCGATGTGCACAAGGCCATTCGTCGCATGACCCCCGCGCCCAAGGCACGACCAGCCAAGAAGGTCGAACTCTCCCCTAGACCGATCCCTGAGGACAGCGATCTCATTGAGTTTGGAGACGAGCGACCGCCCCCCCGCGAACGCAATGGTTCCGTTAGCGCGCTCAGCGACGCCCCCAACAACTTGTCGAGCAGCCCCGGGCGAACCACAACATTCTTGATGAGGAGAAGCTCTGCTGGACCTGACGGGCGCATGACATCCTCGGCCGTCCCTGTGAAGGCAACATTTGATGAAGCCAAGCAGCACTTAAAACATCTTGGACCTTCGAACCGTGCCTCTAACCCCAAGAACACCAAGTCTACAACAGTCAAGATCAAGCCAGTCCCAACTGGAGCGCACACGTCCCAGATACTTAGCCCCTCGCCTGGACTTCGGCCTGCCTCTGTGGCCGGTGATATAAGTGAGGAGAGATTGGACGATGACTCCAATGAGCACACACCACTCATCCGGCCTAAGATAACCGGGAAAGGTGGTGTCCACGCCGTCCGCAAGAGTTACGGTGGAGCAGGCATGAGTGAGGCTCAATCCAGACTTGCTAGCGGCTCTCCTCACCCCGACGCCGAGGATACGAGGGTTAGTGAAGAGGTGAATCTGCCCCAAACCGTCCCCGAGAACGGTAGTCCGGAGGCTCCCCGAACAGATCTGACCGTCATCATCTCCCCTGGCCGCGCCAGCAGTGCAACCAGTGTCACGGAGGTCCTCGATGAAGGAAGTGCCACCCCCAAGCGCCGACCCCTTGTTCGCAGCGGTAGTATTAGCGAGAATGTGGTCGAGACAAGCAGTGGCGTTCAGAAGATCATCATCCAGGCTGCCAGTTCCGACTCTGAGAACGGGTCCAAGGGGTCTTCCGGGCATCGCTCCCGTGCCACTAGTCAGTCCAACATCCAGTCAAGCCACGACTCTGACGGAGAAGATCACGAAGGAGGTGATGGGGCATCGAGTACGGCACCCAGCACCAGCACTGGTCAACAGACAAGTAAAAAAAAGAACAGAAGAAAGAAGAGGAAGGGCAAGTCCTAAATGAGCGTTGTTTGGTTTAACCAGCGCGTCGTTGTGTATTATATTCGATAGCAAACAAAGGTGATTATATCGTCTACCTGTGATCAAAGGTCTCCACGCCCCCTTGGCAGGGGACTTTGTAAATGATTTGATTGCCTTGTAATCATAGTCAAACTATCTTGATCCAGATCATTAATGGTCCATTTCCCCTCCTCCCCTCCCTCCCACCTCTATCAGACTTGAACACAGATCCACCTACTCAACTCCAAGCAAGTACTCCGATTTAACCTAAGATCTTTCTCCTAATCGTACCAGATGGCATTCATCCCGAACCCGGGCTCAGGGATACGCAGTCTCGCAACACGGCCGAGGAACTCGTCATGCCAGCGGTAAATCTCGATCCAGCCCTCCTGATCGTCGGTGATGGCGAGCCACTCGTCGCTCCAATCACATGGGCTGACGGCGTTGCTATGGCCACCACTGGTAGGCGTCGGGTTCAGGCAAATCTGTCTCTCAATGTGTCCGTTGTCGTCGAGCTTGAAAGCGGCGATGTAGCCCGTAACGTCGAAGCTGTTGGAACGGGCGGTGGCGAAAAGGTAGCGGCCGCTGTGGGAGAGGACGCAGACGTCGGAGCGGTACATCTTGGTGGTGGACCCGGGGATGCCCGGGGGGATGAGGGGGAAGGAGCGGTTCGTGTAGACGGGAAGCCGCGTGGCAGGATCGATCACGTACTCGCAGAGACGGTTTCCGGCCTCCATGAGGGCATAGAGGTAGTTGCCTGTCGGGTGCATCGCGACCCATCGCGGGTGATCGCCCGGGTCAGGGGCGGAGACGGAGCCGACGAGGTCGAGTTCCGGGGAGGAAGGTGAGGACTTCTTGTGCACCCAGAGTTTGTTCGCCGTGAGGTCGGCGGAGTAGAGGTAGGTCTCGGTAGGGTCGAAGACCATGCCGTGGATGCCCGAGTTTGGGTCGTAGGGGTAGTTCTGGACGTTGGTGGCGAGAGCTCCTGTCGGAGAGACGGAGAAGATGTTGCCGTGGGAGGCGTGCTTGTAAAAGGGGTTGCAGTAGACGGCATATGGGGGTTTCTGGGCTGCGAGGAGGAAGATTGCGCGGGTGTTTGTTGTCGGGAGCGCAGCGTTGGCTGAGCCATGTTAGACGGGTTTTACGGACAACGACCGTGACGTCAAGACCATTGAGACGAGATAAGGGGTGCATTTCAAAGGGGGGGGGGGGCATTGGGGGACGTACGATCATGGGTCATGTCGTGTGAGGCCTCGTGAACGATCTCGGCGGGGCTCTTGACGGCGAAGCTTGACCACTTCTTCATTGCGGCGCCGTAAATGTTCTTCTTGTCGTGCTGTTCCGGGGGTGGTTTGTGTAAGTCAATTGGGTGCGAATTGAGCTTCGAGTAAATCTGGGCCAGGGCTTACGCTGAACGTCATCCATGAAATCGGCTCGTCCTTGGGGATCTCGGTGCGCTTGACGAGCTCAAGGGTGAGCTTCTCGTCGTCGAAGGCGACGGTGAAGATGGCGCCTGGCGGGGTCCAGGTCCCGATCATGAGGTGGTGGACAGGCATTTTCGGCTTCGTAGAATAGGGCCGGACAGAATATGTGGTTTTGAGGGCAGACAGGGCACGGGACGATCGCGATAGCATGGGAAGAAAGTCGGGAGGGAAGTTTTGAAGAGAGAAGAGAAAGTGTCGCGGCGTTCGGAGGGGTTTGGGCGCAAGGTTTTGGTATGTTGGTGAGTCTCCACCGTGAGAGCTCTGGGGAGTTTTGAGCTTCCGATTGGTGACCCGTTCGCTCAGAGAATACAGGGACAGCACGACTACGGAGACAAGATCACATGAAGTAACGGTACGGGGAGGGAGAGAAAAGGACGCAGTCTGGCAGACGGGTCAAGTGAGAATACAAAGCTCTGCCATCGCAGGTCGGAAGAGCTATCCGCTGCCCCTCGTTCTGAACCCCGGACGACGAGGGGCACGGTTCGGGTTGACATGGAGAAGGGTCCGCTTCTTGGACAGCGACTGTGGGGTCGCCGTAATATAAGAGGGGCCGTTCGGGAGATGGAGCGGTAATTGGACAGAGGAGGGACGACGGCTGTGTAGGGGGTGTTTGTTCCCGGCAGATTGTTCATCCCCCGCCATCAACACTCAACCCGTCAGTCGGCCGTCGCCAGGGTTCGGAGTTTTGATTTTACGGCAAGCAGCCGCGCGACCATACAAATACTCGTAGCTACAAATTGGGCTTGCTCGCTTCGACGCTAGGTGTGCGTCCCAGACGGTGCTTCTGTTCCCGAACAGACGGACTATACTGAACGGAAACTATGCACTCCATCGTCCTCCAGATCGGTTAACAAATGCCGACCGCGCCTCTACGTTGTACTGGCGGCTTTCGCGCTGGCGGACCCAGTTCAACCGCGGCAACGAGATTCGGCTCTTGGTCAAGCTGGCCGATCAATCACGCACTTCGGGAAGTCCCAGTGGGAGAATCGAATCGTACACTGCTACATAGTATGCACATCGAAACCTCATGTCAGTCGGTCGATCCAGGATAAACCTTGTTGGGCGGCCACCGGAAGACCTCCAATGACCAGACCACACTTATCTCCACCCATTTTTCTTTACTCTTTCCCCCTAAAGCTCAAGGCCTTCCAGAGTTGCGAATGTTTTATTTACAAAGCAAGTGGAATGCCAGACATGCTTCTCAAGGTACGCAATCAGCCAGACAGCATATGTCTCGTGATGGCTTCAAAAATGTTTGGTTCTTGGATCCACAATATGTCTCCGCAGGTCATTCCCGGGGCCAGATACGTAAATGCCAAATCGTTTAATTGACTTTGCACCTCTTTGTGACGGTGGCTCGTGTGCAAATGCTGTTGTATCGATCGTATATAAGTTGGAATTCGGCCGCGACCTAGCACATGTAAAGTGTAATGATGTTATAGCCATCGTTCTTTTTGGTCATTTCTGCTGTCTTAGTAGGTTCTCGCTCACTCCTTGGGCTCTTGGTCGACTTGCTATTGTTTGGCTTGATCATCAATAACCTTCGTCAGAATGGTTCCGTTTCCGTGTCTGTCCAGGCTTTTTGTCAGGCGCATTTGCCGGCAAGCGACTCCTAGATTCCTCTCGTTTCGTCAATCAGCCATGAGAGCCTCACTTTCATCACCGTCTTTTGTCAGATATGCCCCCAACACAACCAGCACGGCTGTTGGCCCCGAAAAGGCCACCGCGCCAACTCCTTCCCAGCCATCGGACAGATTCGACCCGACCTTCACCCAGCGCGTCATCGACACCATGGGTCCTAACATGACCCCCCGTAACCGCCGAGTCATGTCCGCCTTCGTCCGCCATCTTCATGACTTCACTCGTGAGGTCGAACTCACTATGGAAGAGTGGATGGCGGCCGTTCACTTCGTCAACTCTGTTGGTCAAATTTCCAATAGGACACGCAATGAGGCGCATCGAGTCTCCGATATTCTCGGTCTGGAATCGTAAGTAGAGGGACTTGTAAGCTGTCGGTATCACAACTTACACAGAAGTTCCGTTTCAGGCTCGTTGATGAGATTGCCAACAAGGTCATCACAGATGGTGACCTTGATCCTACTTCGTCGTCAATACTCGGCCCCTTTTGGTCACCAAACGCACCCTTCCGCGACCTCGGCGACACCATCATTCAGGATCCCGCCCCCGGGGGTCGCGTCTGTAAGATGCACGGAACTATCAAAGACCTCGCCACCGGCAAGGGCATCCCCGGGGCAGTGTTCGACATCTGGCAGGCATCATCCAACGGTCGCTATGACTTTCAAGACCCGGAGAATCAGACTCCCAACAACCTTCGGGGCAAGTTCTGCGCTGACGAAAATGGGCGGTATTGGTTCTACTGTTACCACCCGACGGCATACAGCCTGCCAACCGATGGTCCTAGTTATGAGTTACTGACGCTTATGGATCGCCATCCCATGCGTCCCGCTCATATCCACATCATGGTCAGGTCTTGCTTGACCTTGATAACCTTCATGGGTCCCATTCGTAAACGTTCACTAACACGTGGCTGGTTTAGGTTACGCATCCCGAATTCAGGGGCTGTACAACACAGCTTTATCCCAAGAACGACCCATGGATCGAGACAGACACCGTCTTCGCTATCAAAGGCGACCTTCTTTGCGACTTCAAGCCATTGGAGGGAGACGATAAGGCCGAATTGGAGCTAGAGTATGACGTTGTACTCACTCCAACACACTATGAAAGCAGGTAAACAGGTGATTCGAGGATGCTGGTAGACAACGGCCTGTTCGTGAGGAACAAGGATCTAGGCGTTATCACAGGGCATGTGACCCCTCGTACGCGCGTGATCTGGACACTTACCACAAGGGAGGTGAGCAAGACGATGTATGATCTCGGGTGCAGACGTGTCGAGCCAACTTTGTTTCCTGGAACTCACTCGCTTTTACAATTTTAGTGTAATACTTAGAAGCACTTTCCCCACGATGATTGGTGTAAGCTTTCTTAAGACCGACATGACAGCAGTTGTATGCTGCAGCAAATTCGGGCCGTAATCATCGAATCAGGGGCATGGGTGCAACAAGAGCTGTTCTAGGGGAGAAATGCGCTTCAAAGCCTCACTCCACGGGTTAGATTCTTCTAACCTTTGAAGTCTGCCACACCCATCATCTAGTTCTGTCTCTACAGTTACCACTATCCCGTGGCTGACCCACTCATTTCCGCGTTGTTTTGACAACACCCGATCACGGCGTGGCTCTCCACCCGGTGTCTGACGGCTCCACTTGGTCGGCTGCTGATCAGATCCGTCTGATGCTCGGTAGAGAAGAACCTAAGGTAGGCCGGTGTGGCAGATGTGCCCCTTCTGACACAAACGACAAGACTTAGACAAGGGAGTGCAGGAGCATTTCGTCGAAGTAGGACGGGTGGACTTGGAGGATGATAGAGCCCCGCGTTTCCATACAGAGTCTTGCACTTTTCGAGGACATCAAGGTTGGCGTGGTTGTGAAAGTTGGTGCTCTTCATGGTTACAGCAAACTCTTATGGTCCGCCAGTCGTAAATGACTATTTCTGTTCCGGATACAAAGTTCTCGCTCTTCAGCCACCAATATCTAAATCACCCTGGTTGGCTCTGACTTAGTTGGCTGGGAACCTTCACGGTACTCTCGCGTAGCCCCCATGGTATCTCAGACTCTGTACCTGTGTCGTTAAGAGAGCGCGCGCAGCCCTGCGGAGATTTAGTAGTTTGTTCCGTGTGACTAACAGAGACACCGCCGGCTTAACACTTAACACTGCATCATACTGCACCATACTGTATCTCATTCGTTTGCCATCTCGTCAGCTTCGTCGTCAGCTTCATCTTCTTCTCTTTTTTGAAAGGGGGCCAGCATTGTATGCACACTCAAAACCCTTCGGAATGGAAAGACACCAATCGGCCGTGGCGCCAGCGATAGACCGGCTACCGACGGAACTGCATCTCATGATTATGAAGGACCTTGAGTTGTCCAGAGATCTCCAAGCATGGATCTTATCATGTGCTGATGCACTCAGGTGTTTTGTTGAACACAGCTCATTGCTCATGGGCTTCTACATGAATAATCTGTTGTTACCCGAGGCGCTGACCGTTGTACGACTCCGTCAACTTCGCAGTCAGGCAAGGAAGGGCCCAGACATGTTTGGAAAGGAGAAGTATCGCAACAAAGACAGCAACGATGGCGGAGACCTCATACATGACCAGCATCGGCAACAGCAGCAGCAGCTGATAGACTTTGCCAGCGACCACCTCATGAGTTTATCGCAGGCTGCCAAGGTAGTCTGCCCGCAAGATCTACCTACAGCTCTGGCTCTGTTGGGAGTTGTCGTGGATATCGACTCCATCATATTCAATCTTGACGACGAACCGTACTCGAACCCCCGACCCATTCTACGCTCAACGCATTACAAGGAAAAACTGTTTTCTGAACAACGAGATTTATTTCTTTTTGAGATACACGTGCAGTGCCTGTTTCGGGACTCAAGCCTTGTCGACGTCTTGAACGAAGAGTTCCCCATCATTGCCTCAGGTCTGTCATCGAGAAAATGGGACCAGTACAATGCGGGCCCATGTTGTGGAGATTCCGAACCAATGATTTGTTTGCCCGTCGCTATGATGAATATCTCTTTCTGGCCGCCCAAAAGGTGGTTTATATGCGAGGATTTTCAGGTTGACGTTCGTTGACTTCGAGCATCACGGTACGCCACCCATTTAGTAGCTTGCAAGAGGCGCTCAGCAACTCAGGGGGTAGTATATTTTCTTTGGGGGGACCCCAAAAATCATTGCGTTGCATGACAGTGGAAGAGGCAGACTCAGTTGTTGACCGCTGGATCGTCTCAGAACCTTTATACCACATGGACTTGGAACCAGCACGTATCTGCACATGGCACGTTTCAGACAAGGACCTACCTGTGTATTACATCACGTTTGGGACTATTCGGGCTTCCAAATACAGAAAAGGATATTTCTTTACTGGTCGAGGTGGGCTGCAAGCTGTTGCCTTGGTGCAAACAAGGGGTGAGACGGAGGGTTGGACTCGTGCCGACGAATTTGCCAATATCTGGAGGCTGATGACGGGTGATATTCGTTCCCTTGTCAAGATTTCGCGCATGGAAGGACGGAAGATGACACAGCATCTTGCGAAGACCTTCAAGCGTATGACTCCAGGCGATCATTGTCGTGTAGAGCAGATGCTGGAGACTAACGACGCCGCCTACGTGTCTGTAAAAGAGTTGCATATCTATAACAACCTCGTTTCCGCAATTTAGTGTTTTCCTTTTGGTATCCTTCACATGTTTGGTTCCCCTTAAGGCAACCATCATCATCCACGAAGTCAACTGGTATATTCAAGGTACGATTTGGGATACAAGGGGCGGAGCATCAAGAATAAGTCTCCTATCAAATCTGCATTTGCCGCGTTACTTCCATTCATCCACGTTATGATTGCCTCCTCTTCCATGATTCGGCACCCAACCCGAAATCATCCCAGGGTGACTCTCAACTTATAGTTGTGCGTGCTTCTCTGAAGGTGTCAATGAAAAATTCTGACCGTCGCTCCAGAAACCGCATATCATCATCGGATCATCTTTTCCAGTGTTTCATTAGCCATCTATTGCCTTCAAGCCATGCTTGGTGGTTTGTTGTTCTCAGCGAGTTTTTGTCAAGGCTCGCAAACCGAGAAGCATTCTGTGAAGTTCGGCTCCCCTTTTACCCTCTCTCCACCTTCGTTCATTCGTTCTTTCTTTCCATCATTTCTCTTTGAAGTAGTCTTTTCTCGTAGAGATTTTCGTGCCAGTAGAGTGGATTTTGTATTATCGTTGGCTGCCTGGCACAAATTGTTCCACGTCAGTCGAAACAGTGCACGTTCTACTTCTACCACCCTTGAGTCTTTGTTTTCTTCCTCAATGCCAGAGATCATCATTACGGGCCAAGGATGGGCCAATCAAGTACTTAGATCATTCCTTCACCTAGACTGGACACGCTTGATTCTCGATGTTGGCGAGTGCCACGACTGTATATCCCAACTTTTCGCTCTCATCCAGAGACACACACGCTTCAGTAAGGTAAGGTAGTTGTACGGCTCGAGTATTATTTGAAGAAACTAACACTGAACTCTTGATCAACCCTACTTTTAATTCTTTGCCGCATTCACCCTGAGCACATGGTTGTCGGACTGAGCCGTATCATACTTTTACGCTCTTCGTGGCTGAAGACTATTTGCGGAAGCAAGCGAGGCTACCAACCGCTACCACGGAATCCTCGACCCACTGCTATCAATTCCTCGTCCTTATAAACAGCGCATGTCTGCATATATCCGGATCGCCAGACTGACGAGCCTCAAACCTCTTCAGCTACCTCGTTAGTCTCCTCTAGGGATAAGCAACTTCGACAAGCGCTGCCATTCCAATTATAAAGTGTTCAGTGGTGGAATACTGCCAAGCGGTTCTAGGCGGCCGCTTAGGAGTCATTTCCATTCTCATGGCGTGAGTCTTGCTGATGTGGATGTGGAAAAGCAAGCTCGTTGACCGTGTCGTCGGCGAGTTCTGCTAGCCTCCAACGGCATGTGATTACGGCAGACTGTTTGAGGAGAAAGATGAAAGTGGGTTGCGCACGATAGGGTGCCCTATGCCTTGATGTGGTAGCCGTAGTAGCCTTTGGTTCAAGTTCTCAAGAAAGCCCAGCCAGGATCGCATCCACTTATGACATTACGAGGGTGAACCGAGGTGTTCTTCCTCGTCTTCTTCAGCATCTTGGTCAACCTGACTGATGTGGGCCTATTAAACCAGAACTGATAGCTCTGAAATTGCTGCCTTTCGGAAAGCCCCATTTCCTTTCTTGACGGGTTGATTGGTATGCAGGTCGGCTTGGTGTGATGATGAAGCGGCGTCTAACTGCACTTTTATGAAGTATCAGTGCTGTGAGATGATTACAGAAACAAGACTGTGTGAATGAAGGTATTGATGCCCATTCCCTTATCTCCCAAGTCGCTTGGCGAGGGAATAGACAACGTTGATTATTTAATTCGAACAAGTCTGTCGCGTTGCTCAACACTTTCTTTGCTATGAGTCACGTGGACTCCTCCTGATTATATGTCAATTCTGCTGAAGGGGCACTAATCATGGTTCGTCTAGAACGTCAGCCTGAACGCAAAACCCGTGGTGGCCCGAGACCAGACCATAGCCTTTCCCAATTAGACCTTGTAGAAACAGAAGGCGGAGTAGAAGCTTGCCGCCTCCAGCTCCTCAGGTGAAACCATCAGTTGTCCACCACCACGCTCACGAACGCCCATTCTCTCACTCAAAGGACCCAAGACCTCGTCATCCTTCTCCGACTCCCAAATCTCCATAAAGGTTTTGTGATACTGTAGCTCAAGGTTGTAGTCCTCTGCAAGGGCTCTAAGGACTTCCCAAGGTACAACATATTCCGGTACTTCCTCGACAGCTTCATCAAGGAAGAAGTTGTACTTCCAGCCGAAGGCAGGCCGAAAAACACCGTCCTCAGGGGTCTTTCCCGGGAACCGTACTCGGTAAATGGAATTGCCCCATTCAGCCGATTGTTCCGCTTCGCCGTCTTCCAGCTCGCCCTCCTCGGTTTCCTGAGGCGGTTCTTCGGCTGCCTTCTTCTTCTTCTCTGCTTGCTTCTCATTGAATTTCCGGACGTGCTCTCCCAGGACGTCAGAGTTGGGGATACAGCCGATCAGACGACCTCCTTTTTTCAAAGAGCCGGCTACGTTGCGCAGCATGGTCCGGGCCTTCTGCTCTGTCTCGAACGCATAGTGCATGCAAAACATCATGCTCACAACGTCGAAGCCATCGCGGCTGAGAGGGTTGGTGTTGAATCCGACACGTCGAATAATCTCAATGTCCTCGATGGTTTCGCCGTAACAATCTTTGACATGAAAGCGTGCCTCAAATAGTCGAGGAGGAGGCCGTCTGTAGCCGCCCCTGCCGCCACGACCACCGCCTCCGCGACTTGCCATTTGGCGATATCGCTCTCGAGCCTGGTCGATACTGACGTCCGCTGGATCAAGTCCAACATAAAGCTCCACTGGTTGAGGTGCTTGCTGCCATTTACCCAGATCACCACCCTTGCCGCAACCGATGTCAAGTACGAGAAGCTCCTTGCCAGTTGAGAGCCCCTGCTCACGGGCACCAGGGGTATGGTCCTCATCTGGCGAAAACTTCTGGATTATGCAACTCTTTACCCAATTGTTGAATGCCCTCAATCCCTTGATCTTGCTGTCTGTTCGTCTCCAATCTCTGCCGCGTTCCGGAACGCTGTTGTAGTGTTGCGTGACGACATCGTTGTTGTTGTGTTGACGTTCGGCGGCTTGACGAGCCGCAGCTTCCATCTCCCTCTCTCTTTCTAAGGCTCGCTTCCTAATTGCTTCCCTCTCGGACTCTGAGATACGGGCGCGAGCACCAGGCCTCTTCTGCTTGCGAGGCTGTTCGGAAGGGGACAGAGCCCGGCGCTTCGCAGGCTGGAGCTCTTTTGCATTGTAGGGCTGAGGAAGTTCATCATTGGTTTCGTTGCGCTTCTCGACTCGGCGCGAAGGGGAGTTGCCGTTTTTGCTTGGCGATTGTGATCTCTTGCGTTTTTTTGCGTCGTAGTAGGAATGAGCTTCGACGGTATCTTCGTCGTAGCCTGCCATTCTGTCCGACTGGCTGTTGATGGATGGTACAATTGGCGAAGTACTTATCGACGTCTGCAGGAGAAACCCTTCAGACGAGATCCTAAGTGGGTATTTGAATCAGGTTGTTCAGTTTCTTCAAACTAGAAGTGTGGAATTGTTGAAAGGGAAGAATGAACTACGAGTAAGAAGTTGCTGAACGTCGCAAAGGAAGGTACCGCTGTACTGCGGTACTGCGGTACCTCCTGCGACAGCAAGGCCCACTTACGTAACATTATACTGACGGCAGGTGTGAGATTACTATACTGGTAAGCACAATGCCGTGCCTTGTTCTTGTTTACATTCGCAGAGAAAATCAGAATAACATCGTAGACAATTCTCATTAATTCACCACTTTTAATCATAATGGTTAATGCCGATCCAGTTCTCTTGGCAAGTCATTATGTGCATGGTATCTCACCCGGTGATGCTAGGCAGGTCCAGTACGTGTCGTCCTGCAGCCTTGCTAGCTTTACTAAGAACACCCCCAAGGGGGACCAATCACGTCAGATATTGGCCGGTTGCGGTTCAGTTTGCAGGGGGCCTTCCCAAGCTCCAGCTCTAAACACCTCCAAACAACGACATCACAATTGCTCACCCAAAAACCACATCCCGCCGTCTCAGCCTTTCCATTCCCTTCATATCTGAATTCTTCTCCCAAGCTTGTTCGTGCAGTCAAACCGCAAAGATGGGCTCAGAACCCCAATACGCAAAGTATCCCCTCCTTCCCCTCGCTCAGCATGTCTTCACCCTCACAAACGCCTACGCCTCCCGGCCATCCCAACAATCCGCCGCGAAAGCTCTCAACGATGCCATCACCGAGCAAAAGATGGCGCCGCTTTACCGGTACCTCGCCCATCCTCTCGAGGGTATTCTGAATCAGCTCGGCGAAGGCGGCAGCCAGACCCCTGGTAAGCCACTGAGTCGGAAGTCCAGTTTGGCCGGCATGATCGCCACCAAGTCCACACCAACCGCTGTCAACCTGCCCTGGGACGAGGCTCGCTACCAGGAGCTGAAGGCCGATAATGACCGGGAGTTGGAGGAGTTCCAAAAGGAGGAAGATGAAGCCGTTGAGAAGGCCGGCGATACGGAGATCCAGGCTGCGCGGGGCAAGAGAGCGGAGTTCTGGGCCAGAGTTGGTGATAAGGTGCGTCGAAAGAGGTTGCTCACCTCGTGATAGACATGCTGACCTTCATAAAAGGACCGGGCGATTGCTGCGTACGAAGACGTTTTCGAAAAGACGGGTATTCTGGGAACCAAGATCGACCTGGTGCTTGCGATAGTCAGGATGGGCTTGTTCTACGGCGACAAGCTTCTCGTTAAGAAGCACATTGAGAGGGCGAAGACCCTTGTCGAGTCCGGTGGTGACTGGGACCGTCGCAACCGCCTCAAGGCCTACGAGGGCATCTACCTTTTGACAGTCCGCTCTTACAGTCTCGCTGCTCCGCTGCTCCTCGACAGCTTGTCTACCTTCACCAGCTACGAACTCTGCACCTACTCCAACCTCGTCGTCTACTCAGTTCTCGCCGGATCCGTATCTCTGAAGCGTGTTGACTTCAAGAGCAAGGTTGTTGACGCGCCCGAGATCAAGGCCATCCTTGGCGATGGTGAAGACAAGCTTCTGGCTCTGTCCGGCGCACTGAGCGCCGGCCCCAGTGCCGACGATACCATGCAAGACGCGCCGCCGCCTTCAGCTGCCACCAAGACTGTGGTGAACCTGACGACCCTCGGCACGAGCACCGACCAGCCCGAAGCTGAAATGGCCATTGACTTTTCGCCGCTGGCCCAGCTCGTCAGCAGCTTGTACAACGGTCATTACAAGCACTTCTTTCAGGCCCTCGCCCAAGTCGAGGAGTTCTTCCTTACGCAGGACCGTTACTTGCACGAGCACAAGAACTGGTTCATCCGTGAGATGCGCCTGCGCGCCTACCAGCAGCTCCTCCAGAGCTACCGCGTAGTTGGCTTGGAGACGATGGCGACTGACTTTGGTGTGACAGTCGACTTCCTGGATCGGTAAGTTCTTCTAACATCTGAGTATGAGAGCTAAGAGTATGAGGGCTAAGCAAAGACTAACATTCTATCTCATTAGCGACCTCGCCAAGTTCATTGCTGCTGGTCGCATTCCCTGCACAATTGACCGCGTTAGTGGCAAAGGTGTCATCGAGACCAACCGACCAGATGACAAGAACAAGCAGTATCAGGATGTCGTCCGCCAAGGCGATCAGCTCATTACCAAGCTCCAGAAGTACGGCCAGGCTGTCCGCCTAAGAGGAAGCGAGCGTGCGTAAACGCTCGGATGTCATGGAAGCGAAAATAATTTGCCCATTGGAATTGCTCCCTGCACCGATTGCTCGCAATTCGCATACCTTTGTTAGGCTAAGTGGCGCTATGGCGCGTGGTAGAAACGGCAGGCGGCGGGGAATAGAATGATGGTGCGGGCAAATGTGTGCTGTCATCACAAACTCTGTATGATACCTACGGATAGAAGGGCCAATCGAGACACCTTGGCCGTGGCGGTCTCACCCTTTGCATTGAGTGATGACAAATTCTTGCGAATCATTGCTAATGGGAGGCTTATCCATTCTCGTCCACAAAAGCAAGTTGGGAGAGTGTTGAGAGTTCCATTCTTGGAACACAGTGTTCACAATGTTATCTTGCGCCAGGCGCCCAAAAGATAAATGAAAGAGAATTGTTGCGCTGAATTGAAATTTCCGCTCTCCTTAAACCCCCGTCATGCAGATCTTTTTTTTTTTCTGGGGTATTAGCATCATGATATCTACCTGTGTGCTTCCAATGCTACAGTATGTCTTCTTGTTTTTCTAGAAGGAAAGATCCCGGCCACACTCGCATATAAGCAAGGTTCATCTCATCCAGAGTGGCCGGCCTCCTCGCACCTGGTACCTCCCCCTTACATTTTCCCAGGTATCCAACACCAATCCTGGACAAATCAACCCGTTTACCGGTACTTCTCCATAAACTCCTGGTGGAACTTGACGATGCGGCCGACCCACTCGGTACCGGGGGCGAGGAAGGTGGTACGGAAGTGCAGGGTGCCCTCCTTCTGGCCGAAGCCGCTGCCGGGAATGACGCAGACGCCGGTTGCCTCGAGCATGCGCATGCAGTAGAATTCGTCGGGGGTGCGGCCCTCCTTGGCGGCGGCCTCGGCGACCTTGGGGGGCAGCTTGATGGTGGGGAAGAGGTACATGGAGCCCTTGGGCCCCCCGCACTCGACGCCCTCCATCTGGTCAAAGGCCTTGTGCAGGGCGGTGGCGCGCTCCTTGAGGCCGTTGAAGATGCCGTCATACTCCTTGCGGTAGAGTTCGTAGCTCGGCTCGCCCTCCTTGGGCGGGTTGACCATGAGCTCGACGAGGCACTGGCCGATGACGGGGGCGCAGAGGGTGATGGACACGAACTTGTAGATGTTGGCCTCAACCTCGGGATCGAAGTTGACGAGCTCGAAGTAGCCACCGCGGTGGCCGCACTCGCCAACCATACCCTTGGAGATGGAGTGCAGGGAGGCGAGCTCAACATAGTCGTACTTGCCAGGGTTCTCCTGCTGGAGCTTGCGAAGAACTCCCTTGAAGGAGTGGAACTTGCCGACGAAGACGTTGGTCTGGTAGACCTCGTCCGCCATGACAACGAGGTTCTTCTCGACGGCGAAGTCGTAGACGTCGCGGATATCGTCCTCGGAAAGCGAGGCGCCGGTGGGGTTGCCCGGGTTGATAATCACGATGGCACGGACATCGGTGCCCTCAGAGGTGGCCTTCTCATAAGAGGCCTTGATGGTGGCCAGGTCGGTGCCCCAGCCGGCGGCCTCGTCGAGGTAGTACGGGACGCAAGTGGCGTCAAGGACGGAGAGAGTCGCGGTGTACAGAGGGTACTGGGGGGTAGGGACGAGGATACCGCTGGTGGAATCCTTGCAGATAATGTGTAGGAGGGTGTTGACACCGGCAGAAGCGCCGCCGGAGAGGTAGATGTGGGCAGGGTCGGCGGGGAATCCGTCTCGGCCTGCAGGAAGCAACTCTGTCAGTCTCATACGGCTTGCGCGGTGACACAATCAGTAAACCAAGACTCACGCTCGATGAAGTTGGCGATGCTCTCCTTGATGGCGGGAACACCAGCGCTGGCGCTGTAGGCACCGACAGAGCCAACCTTGCTCAGGAGCCACTTGGCGCGAGCAACAGCGTCGCTCTTGTATCCGAGCTGGTTCTGCAACACATCCTCGTGGTCGAGGAGCAAGGGGTTCTCGAGCAGACTGAGAACCTGGCGGAAGAAGGTGATGGGCTTCTGGTCAAGCTGCTGGGGGTTCCCGATGTTGGCTGAGACAACATCGTCAAAGGGAAGGTCCTTGTCGCCCTTAGCCAGCTTGGCTCGGTATTCTTCCGACTTCACGGCCAGCTCACCACGGACGGCGTACTCTGCGGCGACAACATGCTGGTTGATGTTGTGCACGTTCAACCGACGGGTTGGTGTGGTCGGCATGGTTTGATTGTGGTGTGACGAGCGATTGGTGTTGCTGCTGGTGCCGTTGCTGCTGCTGGAGAAAAGTTGCCTTTGAAATGGCGCCGTACTAGGAGAGGGGATCGTAGGGTACCGCGGGGTAACTGTGCAAGAGTCATTGAGTTGGGCACTATAAAAAAAAAAAAAAAAAAAAGGGTTTTCTACCGCAGAACAGTGGAGATCAAAACAAAGGTCCGTAGGTACAACACCTCTTTTTTTTATCCTTCTTCCTCAAATTGGTAAAACACCGGGAAGAGCCGGACCAAAACGTAAAAAGTTAGGAAAAGATTGTAGTCTAGATGGGGGGCAGGCTTGTTGAAACTTGCTGACAACGCAAACGGAGTAGCCACACAGACAGCTATTATTATGCGCAACTATCACCAAGGGCGCAACGGTCAAGGAAGGTAACTACCAAGTGCGGGAAGCTGCCGGCGATTCGGGCTGTGTTATTGATGGATAAACCAACAGAAAGAAAGAAAGAAAAGTACGGCAAGGTTCAGTTAAAATCGGCCCACCATCCTCGCGTCATCATCCGATGCCGTAGCGTTCACTCAACCTTGTCTGTGAACGTGACTGGTAGACCGGCACCATGACCTGGATACGAGACACAAAGCCTGCATCATAGACGGAAAGAGTTGGATGGATGGGATAGGATGAGCGTGTCATCAGTTGCCTGAGTTGCGCGAGTCGCCTTGAGCGGGCTAACTAAGGCAAGTAGCCGAGGCAATCTTCGCTTTGCCTCCTGCTTCTCCTTTGCCCTGATAGCAGCACTTGCTGAGTCGAATCCGTGGTGTTGTAGCGTTGGCCACGTTGGGCGCCAGTTTGCTTCAAAGGGCCCTCTGGCCGAAACCGGTGGTCGATGCCCAGCAGTGACAAAGGGAACATCGAGTATGTGGGGGAACTTTCCGAATCCCTTATACGCTGTGGGAACCCAAAGGCCGGCGGCTTAATTGTGGGGATTTCCACGTGGGGTAATCGAATGCGTTGGACCGGACTTGATTGTTTGATTGAAGATGCATTGTTCGTTTGTTCGGTGAGGGACAGGGTGACCGGTGTGCACAGGTGAAAGCAAACTAAGCGAGAGGGAACGAAAACAGCTTGAGGGCTGGGAGCTGGAGCTGGCGATGGAGCTACCTAGGTAAGGTAACCTCGACTTCCACCACCCAGGTAATTGGAACGAAAACAGGTCGACTATCTCAAGCAAACATCTCCAGTATAACAAAACATGGGCTTGAGTTGATAGGAAAATGCGAAGAGTTACACTCCGTGACATACCGTTCGTTTTGTGCCATCCACAGGTTCTGCCACTCATCAACCTGACCTGGCTCGCGGCAATGCCCTTCGGCGCTCCCAGCAACCTGTTGGCAGCCCTGCTTGCCGCCGTCGCCGAACTCATTGTGCCGGTTGGTAGTCCCAGTACGCTAGTTGTTGGTTTGCGACAGCAGATTTTGTGTGGAAGACCTGTCGTTTCCAATCGTAATTCGCGAATTCTGTTGATGTAGTGTGAAGAAGACGCTTCGGGGTTGTGAGACTGGTCAATCTGCTCTCAGCGGGCAACAGAGCCCGACAAATGGCCCCAGAGCGTGAGAATAGAATATGTGAAAGAAAAGAGAAGAATCAAAGTCTCAGAATCGCACAACAGACTCTGGTCCTCATCTCACCCGCAAGCAGGCAAGACAACGGAGGGTTTACCGTCATTTTTATTTGCCCACTGTTGCTCACCCACCCCCCCTTCGATTCCTCCTCCTCATCCTTCCCCCTCCCCGGCCCATCTGTTGAGAAGCGCACACTCACGTCAATGATAACAAATGTACCCCGAGCCGGCGGCCATCCATCTGGCCAGTCGGGGAACACCTGCCCCTTGCCTTTGAGAAGACTGTTCGGAACTGCACGCTTGACTCTAAATGGGCTGCGTGCAGGGAAGAGAGCGCAACGGACCGAAGTGCTGCTCGTCTCTCGTCCGAACTCAACATGTACGAGGCGGTGACGCTTCAAGCTAGGACCCTGTAATACAAGCTCTGCAACATAGCTGGCCTGGCCGCCGGGTGAACTACTTACCTCATTGATGAAAGCTTTACGGATATTGACCCGAGAGGCCCACCAAACAACTCCGTTATTCGGACTGACCTATACTACGTACAGATTTGATTGAATGTGCAGTAGGGTAGCAGTAGGGTACTGAACGAACGGTCTAGACTCTAGACTCTAGATTCAGTAGTCTAGGCAGTGGGATTCCTTCGCCTAGAGCTCGCTCCCAGATCAAGTTCCCCGAAATGCTAGCTTTCCTGATGCAGCACACAAACCCTCCGTACCTTGGCTCTTCCTAAAGTAATCAGTTGACAAACAGTATCCGTATGACATAATATAATTCATTTTAGGAGGGTGAAAGCTGTAGGATGAGATTTGTTTGAGACATTGTTCACCTACGTTGGATTACGCAAGTCTCCAAGCCAGCTGGTGCCATCAGGTTGCATCTGGCTTCCTGGGCAGTAAATCACGCTCGGTTCACCTGGTGCTCACCGAAACAGAAGCACACCTCAACCAGGTACCTCGGTGAGCGGTCCTTATTTCTGCCGACACCGACAGCAGCGCAAAAATCCCATTCCTATAACGTAGCTAGTCAACTGGCTTACCATCCGCGCCGTTCTAGATTGTAAAGCTTCAAGTTCCCCAACCGCGCGCGGTACAGTCCCTCAAAATGGCCAAGAAAGGTATTCACATTCCCCGCCCCTGTTCTCAGTTCTGCTAACTCGTTCAATTACAGTAAAATCTCGCGTCATAATCGTCCGGCTGCTGTCCATGGCCGCGACCGGTTACTTCTATACCTTCAAGCGCCTTCGAACGGCTACTCCCATGAGCATGTTGAAATACGACCCGATAGGTACGAATTTCTTCTGGAATCCTGCTGCCGGGTGCTTCGACGTCGCGGTTGCAAGTAATTCGAATCGCAATAGCGAAGGCTGACATTATCGTAGTCCGGAGAAAGGTGCTCTTCCTCGAGCAAAAGAAGAAGGGCAAATGAACCTGCGCATTTCCTCTTGATCGGAATTACATGTACAACACTTATATCACCAATACGGCGTTCATGGCGGCATACAATTGGGTTTTTGGGGACGTCATAGACGCAATGTACCATCAACATGCACTGGCTAGCGACCCAACGGCTCCGGTCCGAAGGGAAGAGGACCTGGGTATATGGGACCACAACTTGTTGGCGTCATCTAACAGCGAAAGCTTTGATGACTGCGATCTAGACGTATATTCTATAAAAAGAGCATTACCATCACAGGTCTCGACTTTGTTCTCGCAAAGCCATAGCAAACTGGTCCCGTCCTTCAACATAGTTTTGTCTGTTGATGTCATGGCATTCCCCTGTCTCGAGACACTAAACCCGCAAAACGCCATAACACTATGATCAGTAGATCTCACGCTTCCTTTGACACTTTCGGTCGCGAAGTTCGCGAGGGGCGCGAAGACCGCTGCATCGTTTTCGGGTGAGCCCTAGCATTTGGTCGCCCAGAGCGGACTTCCGACTTTGAAGGCACTCCGTCTGACGCATTGGCTCGGCTTTCTGTGATCACAGCGGACTTGGTTGTTGTGCTTTGGCGGAAGTGACGCGATGTGTTCTCGCTGCTTATGGGCTTGTCACGGTAATCTTGCTTATTTTCGGGTCTTTCGTTTCGCTGCTCTGGCTCACCCTTCCGGTAGCTGTTAGCTGTACCACTCACAATGGACCCAACATCATCTTCCTCGTCTGCATCGATGTATGGCTTTGCTCGCTTCGGCAGTCGAGAAGAAGGTGACGCGCTCCTGCCTCTTTTGGTCCGCTGCTGCTCCTCCGTTGCCATAAACCCTTCCATTCTCTCCCATTCATTCTGGCTCAGCAATTGGATGGTTTGTTCATTAACTTCGCCCACAAGACTGGATTTCACGCCCAAAACGGTGGCTTGGCTGGCTCTGAAAGAACTGCCGACAGGGCGGTTGTACGAAGTGTGGCCCGCGTGACGAGGAGCAAGAAGTTCAGCGGAAATCTTTGGCACGTCAGTAGCCATTAGCCCTTTGCGAATGATGGACTTGGGGCGAGATCCCTGGCTGATGGCCTCCCGCCTCTGTATCTTCTCCTGTGCTACCGAAGGCGTGGGAATCCGGTGGTGTGGCTCTTCCACAGGGCTCCGTATAACCAATCGTTTAATGTGCTGGTTCCTTATGGCATCATCCGAGGACATAGGTACGACGAAAGCTTTCTGAATCACATTGCGCTCAATCCTACGAGCCGAGCCCGAGAGTTCTGGTTCCTCTTGTACTTGCTCGTTGCGAACGTCAACCACGTCCTCGCAAGGGGATTCTGCGAAATGCAACCCCTTTTGCTTTGTATCTGCGTCAGCGTTTTTCGAATTCTTCCAAGGTGACTTCGACTTTATCCCAGTATCGTTTTCAACTTGTACCAGGGCGCCTCGCGTCGACTCGTGTTGCTGAAGCAAGCTTGTTATATCATCACCAATTGTCTGGTAAGCCATGCCGCTGCTCCTGAGCTGTGAGAGGTCGTCCTTTAGAGCATTTATCTGCACGACTTGTTGTGCCAGCTGCTCAATAATTGCGTCTTCGATTACGGGAGGTTGTGCGCCCCGGAGTTTGAGAGTGAGATTTTGAATCCTCTGTTGAGCATCTTTGAGCTCTTTTTGCAGTTTAGAGGCACTGGCAACTTTAGCGAGGGTTTTCAGACGCTCAGCCTCTTCTAAGGCCTCATTATACTGCTGCTGCAGGACCTCCCGAGATTGATCGGCTCGTTTTAGACGCAGTTCCTGCTCCTGACTTTTCTGAGACGCTTTTGCAGCGTCATCTTTTCGCATCGCAGCAACATTTTCCGGTGATTGTCTGAGCGCTTCGGTTTGTCGGCGAACATCATCTTCGGCACTTCGTATTTTCGCTTCCAGGTCACAGACCACATTTCTGCGGTTTTCGCATTGAGAACGCAGGTCGGCCTGTACGTTGGCAACTTCAGCCTCATAGCTAGCTAGACGCTCTCGTGCTGCTGAAAGCTCCGCATCTGAATTTCTCGCACCCTGTGTGGTAAGTGTAGTCGTCTTCGCAATCTCGCTGAGCGTTCGGGTCATCTCAGAGACTTTCTGTGAAATTTCCACAAACTGAGAACCCTTTGACTGCAGTTCCTGGCGAAGAGCAGTGTTCTCCCCTTCCTTCTCCGAGACCTGCTGTAGCAGTTGGTCCCGTTGTGCCTCGTACTCCGCTCGAGAGAGCGAAGACTGGTCATTCAAGCATTCCTCGAGGCCTTGCAGCTTCCCTTGTATGACAGATTGTCCAGCCACCATTGACTTCATCTCATGAACAATTCTGAGCAGCTGTTAGCCAAAGTACCCCGATGCAAAAGCGGACACGCACTTTATCATAATCTCTTCCTGAAAGGTCTTCAGAGCTTCCCGGATGGTGATCCCAATGTCTGTTTGCGGAGTCAGTCGCACAAAGATCAATATCTCTTCCAACCTGGCGGCGTCAGCTCCACGAATCTTGGTAAGTATGTGTGAGAATCACCTTTTTGCGACAATGTTCGGCAAAGCTGTCGCTTCTTCCGTCTTATGACCAATCTCGTCAAACCTGTCAAAGATTGCGTCGAGCTGCTGTGAGAGATGTTGCATTTGAACCTCGAAGATTTCGTTCTCCCGGAACCGATCTTCTAGTCCTCGCGCCCGTTCCGTCTCCTTAGTTAAATCGTTTTCAAGTCTGTCAATTTGAGTCTTCAACCTTTTGGATTCCAACGAAGCTGTGAATATATTAGTTTTTTACCCCCTATAGTTGAGTCAGCTCTGCTACCATTGTTTACTGATTCCTGAAGAGCTGCCTTCTTAGCATCGGAAGCTCGTTGCACAGTGTCTTGGGCCTCTTGCTTCTCTGCCAAAGCCAGCTCAAAGTTATGCTTCAACTCTTGGTACTCCTCTCTCATGCTCTCAGTCGTCTTCTGACTGATGTCCTTGGAATGTTGCCATAGCCTTTGCTGTTCTGCCACAGCCTTGTTGATGTGTTCTTTGTATCCACGGCATTTTTCTCCAAGCTTCGCCAGTTTAGACTGCGATGCTACGAGTTCACTTTGCAACTTGGCCGTATCAGCCTCACGCTGCTCTCGTTGGGCCTGAATACTTGAAACACGGTCCTCCAGTTCCCGCGCTCGATCACTTCGCAGCTCTAAATCGCGGGCGAGCTGGCTATTCTGGTCTCGCAACTGAGAAATCTTGGTTTCAGATAGCTTGCTCTTCTCACGATCTCGCAAACATTGTTTATTTGCTTTTTTTAAGTAGCCCTCAAGCTGTGCGATGGAGTGGTATTGTTCGACAATTTGGTTCTTCAATTTTCTTTCGACAGACTTGGAAAACTCGACGAAGTTATTGTGAAATTGTGCGACGCCCTCGTACGCTTCGTACTGGCTGCGCTCAAACTGTTGCCTGATGTGGCTGGCCATGGAAACCTCTCCACGCATGTCCTTGTGAGATTGGTCTTGGCTTTGTTCTCGTCGATGCGTAAGGTGACTGGCCCTAGGGGCTTCCTTTTGCGTTGGAATTCGCTGCATGGGCTGAGCAAGATGAGCCACATTGCGCCAACGCGTACTCATATTCGACCGCTGTGAGGCGAGAAGCCCTTCATTAAAGACACCCTCCCCCTTGTCTCTTGACAGCTGGCTTCGCTGTGGCCCAGAAGAATCGGGTCGGTGACGCTTGCTGGCAGACTTCGGTGTTGTCTTCTTTGTCTGTGGCATTGGCAGGTCGCCCAACGGGGTAGCTTTCGGCGTAGGAGCGGTGTCTATAAGTGGCCTGGAATAATGAGCATTGCCGCTGCCCGAATGTTCGCGAATGGCTTCTTTGAACGCCGGACTACGCTGTAACTGTGAGTTTCCGACCTCTTTCAGCGTACTAATTTTTCTGCTCGGAGTCTTTGCATGGCTCGGGACGTCGCCGTGTTCCCTAAAATGGTGTTTGTAGCGGTATTCATCGGAAATCTGTCCATCTGGTTTTGTGGCTGTCTTGCGTTGAGAGAGCGGGCATTTCCTGAGGTGAGGTGGAAGTTGGTCATCAGCATCACCAAAGGGGTGAGAGGGAAGAGCGCCACGCGATGACTTCTCTTTTCGTTTCATCCTGTGCAGATGGAGTGGTGAGTCTTGCTTTGGGATTTCAGGCTCCTTCTGACTTCTCGCACTTCCATGCACTAAATGCTGAATCGGCACCTGAGACTGGCTGGTTGACTGTTCTAATGTGGCTTCCATAGTTTTAGATTGCTGGATGCTAAGGACGGGGCAAGGATGCGTGGCAAGTCGAGAAGCTGGATCGTTGTAGACAGTCTGCGGCCTAAAGACGTCTTGCCGATTCATGATATTCTTGGGTCCTCCTAACGCTTGGAGTCGCTCTGTTTGAGCTTGTGTGTAAACTCCAATATCGTGCTTGGGTCTCGTGGCTGGCGTGATGTTTACTTGGTGGGCCTCGAAATCGATGGGGGGTCTTAGACGACCAGAGAACTGATCGGGTCGGTGCCTTGGTTGTGGTGCAAAGAGGAATCGGGCTGCGGTGTCAAGGACATCCCCTCTTTCTTCTGATCTGTGGACAGAACGGCTGCCGGAACCATCTGGAGCGTGGTTAATGCGGTCAAGATTCTCCTCGCCATCGTGAGTAACTGGGGAGATTGCGCTCGTCTGGAAGTCGTTGAGCTCTTGAGCTATGGCTTGGTGCGATTCTGTGGTAGACGGCGAGTGCCGTTCAGGGTTGTCATCACTCTTGGAAGGGTCATCAGTGACAGGTTTTATCGTAAAGTTCTCCATCGAGTCAGCACAGTTGTCCTCCATTGGGGTTTGAACCGTCTGGATTGGATCGGGACTAGACTCGTTGGCCATCCTCGAGTGAAGCTGTCCGATTCGGCGACGGACCTGTAGCGGCGGCGAAATGTCAACTTATGTCCTTGTCCTCTTTACTTTTTCTCTTTGGGCAAAGCTGGTTTGAATAGGGAACGTATGTATCTCATCAAGAGATCAGGTGCGGTGACTGGAAAATCAAGTGAAGGACGGATCAAGGTTCGGGAATCTTGCATTAAGGCAGGGCCAGGGGGAGTACTCTAGTAGCTTGAGAATGAGGATACTGGAGACGAGGGAGACGGGGGAGACGGGGGAGAATTGCAATCCTCAACCTACCTGATTCTCATCCCGGAAGCTTTGACAACTTCTAGTATGTCACCTGCCCCTACACGACCCTCAAGCCCAGAAGGCACGAAGCGGCGGCCCAGGTTGAGATAGTGGGGTTCGAAGGAAAGCACGAGTGTACATTATTGTCAGTCCTCAAGGCTCACAGACAATCCAGTTCAAATCAGCTTGAAAATTCAGAGGGAAACTGTGATGGCATCTTCTGAGCATGGACACCGAGAATGGCAGCACCA